>ML830336.1:69103-109980 GCA_009831015.1 Picea engelmannii | reverse complement strand
AAGAATATGTGCTTGTAAGGTGAAACAAGAATCATTGTGAAGGCATTGGAGATTCACCTTGGCAACTCCATAGCTCTCTATGATAGTAAAGTATGAAAATACATTTTGTAGATTTTGTTATCAAATTCGTTCTCTTATGTTGAAGAGTTGTTGAAATGAAAAATGGCTCCATGAGAATTTCATGAGCAATATATCACTCTGGATGTTAAGTGAATTCATGGGTATCTAAATCATTTTTATGTGGAATGGTTAGATGACCTTCTAAAATTTGATGGTGATCCTCTTTTGGTTGCTTTTCATGTTGTAAATTTATTGAAATCAAAAATCAGCATGATGCATGCATACGTGTTGATAAGATTATTTGTTTAGTCTCTAGAATAAAAAAACACATTATAGTAATCCAAGGAGTGTATCTTCTATTGCATATTTCACTGATATTTTTCTCAAGCATTGGATCCCTAGATTTCAGATGTCTTTGACTTGTAGGTGCCCAAACTCTACTTTATCTCAACAATGATGGAAATTTCATCATACAAGCGCTCATACATTGATGTCTCCCTATTATGCATGATGACTAAGAACATAGTAAAGGACCATTGTACTGGTGAAGTGTTAAGATGGTTCCATTGTCTCACTGATTTTACCTAGTATTTTCTCTCCACATATGTTACAGTAGGGTAGGAAAATGAATAAGTTAATTTGAGAAGTAGTGTAGCATAAGTAAGCTCCCTTGAGTAGTAGATTGATGGCTTATCCTTTTCTTTGTAAAATCCAAATTTTGTTGTGTTTATTGGATGAGTAGGTCATTTTCACATGTACATGGTGATATTCTGAGGTTCTTGTGAACTCTCAATAAGAGCACACATCCCCAAGTTGGATCAATATGTTATCCACTATATTGTATGAGGATAGATAGAATATTTGCAAGGTGATATTAGATTGATGAATATATATTTGTGGATGGATTGACTGGCATCCTTCTCATCACTAGTGTGTGTGTGCCTCATGAAGGCATGTTTCCAACACGTTTAGTATTGAATACCGGTAAATGGAAGCTATTGTGGGATCTCAAATTCCAATTGCCATGGCTTCAATAAGTAGTTTTGTTCATTCATGTTCAAGATATGTTGCCACAAACCTACTAGAAATATACAAACATGGGATGGTGTAAGATATAGGCCATCCCAAGGGTCTCATTTCCACATCTATTGAGTATGTTCTAGTTTTGTAGGTCATGCCACAACTATAGTTATTCCTTCTATTGAAGTTTGAATATGTTAAGATCAAAATGGAAACCTCACGAGGATATAAATCCCCCTGCATTTTTATAGAGGTGGTACTCCTCCTTTAATTCTTCAAATATTTTCTTTAAATGTCAATGAAATAGTGTAGGATGTTGATTTAGAGAAAAACCTAAAAATTTATCACTCAAAAAAAAATTAAAATAGTATAAAATATAAGAGTCCCTCAGATATGGACCAAGAACCTTAAGCATCACATTTGCTGGAAATAGCATAAATTCTCACATCCATCACAATTTCAGGTTTTTCTGATCACATTTAAAATAAAAAAGTGAAAATGATCCAGTGCACAAGATAAATTTGAAATATTAATGCTTGTAAAGATCAAAAAGAGAATTTGATAAGTTGATTTCAAATATCTTATACTCAAAACTCAAAGTTATAAAATATAGTCAAAATCAACTCCAAAATAGCTCTTTGGTATTTCTCAAAAATGATAAAGTTGTTTACAATCTTAGAAATTTATAGGTGATTTTCCATAAATGGAATGGGATTGGGGCTCTTTTGAACCATAAAATATATATGAGAAAGATGAAGAAGAAAATATAAATATGGGACAAAGCATAAACAACAAAATCTGGACAGAAGAAAAGGAGGAGTTATTAGAATTCGGTTATGCTTTTCTAATGAAAGAATAAATACAATTGGATGAATTATGAAAAAGAAAGAAAGAATGTGATCAGTATGGGCTTACTATGATGGAATATCTCTCGTTATTTGTTGCTCGTTGTGCCTTTTATGTTATTCTTTGTTGTGGTTGGTTGGTCGGTTTCAACAATTCCTAACTGATCTTCTTTGGTTATTTTTAACAATGCTTGTTTTAACCATTCTTCAATATAATCCTTCATTGGGGCAACGTTAATCTCTTGTCTAATCCTTATATCAAACAAAGTACTTTCATTCTCCCTTAAATCAAATTATATTTGATGAAATGAAGTTTCAATATACTCATTTTTATTTGAATAACTAGCCAACCAATCATCAATTTCATCTCCGTTATATTCTTTTATACCATTAAACTTTTCCACAGACAAGCTTTTACGTATTTCCACGTGTGAAGTGAGGAACTTATACTTCTTCGATGTTTCCATCTAAATCAATTTCAGTCAATTTCTTATACAAATTCTCCCTTTTAAAAATTACTTCATTACATTCTTTCAGCAGTTCCTTCAATTTTTTATTTTATTAATCCAAAATGTTTTAAGTTGCTTTACCCTGGCTTCAGAAGGAAAATTTTATTCCTTTCTTTTCAACTATGTCATGTGCATGATATTCAGAATAAAATTAGTGATAACATCCTTGTAAAATCCTTCTTCATTCTCATAATCAGCCTAGAGATATTCTTTGAAACTGTGCAATTTTGAACTGAAATTCATAATATTATTATCGATATCCCTGGCTTCAAGGACACGAGACATCCTCTCTCTTTTTTTTCCTTAACGAATTTTCTTACTACAAGTAAAGTGGGTGTTCCTCTCCACTTAGAATTGGATCCAGGCAGGCCATCGAGATTCGTCCTGGGTTGGACAGAAGCAAGTGATCTTGCAAATATTGGAGGTGACATCAAACCATTTTCCAATTCTCTGACTTTATTTTTTAATCTTTCATTTTCCGCTTCCATGTCCTCAATTGATATATCTAGGGAATTTTCACTTACCATATGGATTTTTGAAAGTTTGGATGTTGAAACACTTTTAAATCCATTTTTGAATCTTTTACCCTTTTTCCTCTTTAATTTACACTTTCAAACACTATCTTTTTTAGTTCCTTATCAAATGATGTGTTGTGGAGGGTTAATGACTCCTCTCCATCAAAATTGATTTCTTGGACAATTAGCTCATTTTCTCGTAGAGTTCTTTGCTCTTCTTCTTCTGTAAATTCAATGTTTTTTATATCAACGTCAAGGTCCGTGTCTTCCAAAAGGATATAATCCTCAAGTATGCATTTCCCTGCCTCTTCTTGGTTTTTATTCCTTTTTCTCTTTAAAACTGGTAGTTTGTGGGTTGACTCAATATTGTTTTTACCATGATCAGGATCATCATCGCCCCCTGAATTATTGATTAAAGAATTGTGTTTGTCTTGGACAATGTTTTGGGTATGTTGTTTTGGATTGTTATCTCTTTGAGATGAACTTTGATATTTAGAACCTTTTTCACCTGTGACCTCTCCATGTTTTTTATATGCCCTGTTTGTGTTTATAATAGTTTCAAGGTCCTTAATTAATTTTTCTTGGGAATTATTTTCTTCATTCTCCTCCTCCTCATATATGTATGTGTTAATATATGAGTCACTAAAACCAGTGGAAATTATATGATTCATAAAAAATTGTTGTGGATCAAACCCTTTCACATAGTTAGACACGTTTAGCTTATAAGACTCAAATTGAAAGGTGAATTCATCAATATTTGAGACATTCTTAACCAAAATCTCACTAACCTTCCATGGCAATTGAATAAATGTTTTTTTTTCTTTCTTTGAGCAAAGAAATTCTCCCAGAATCTGTACTCTCTGCAAACTTCTATTATGAACATTTTATCAAACACATAAAATGGGAGATAAGTGGGTTCCACATGGGAACAATATATTTTGATAATGTTGTAATATTCATTCTATTCAACCACTCCCCTATGATTTAAAAATGATGTCGCTTCTAATGACAATCTTGAAGTACTTTCCCCAAACATTGATTTTTTGAAAGAAGAAAGGAAAGAGTTGTAAACTTCATAGAAGTGATTCATTGGTATTTTCTTCCATAATTATGGATACCAAGTATAAACTAGGTCTGTCGTGAAATCAAATTTCTTTGAAAGATGGAGCCCTTGAAATTCATGGTTATCAATGATAGCAAAAACTAAATACCTAGACATATAAAAAAAATTGTTTTTCTTAAAGTTCTACAATTGAGATGTTATTTCCATGGATATAATCCTTAACCAATCAAAAAACATTTTTCCTTGAATAGAGTAATACAAGATATATAGAGCCAACTTGGGAATAGTAGTGTTGGATTCTAACCCGATAATTCTAGCTAAAAACCAGGCAATTTCTTTGTAGGGTTTCTTGAGCTCACTAACCTGTATTAAAGATAAGTCCTCCAACATTGTTGAGGGATCCTTCAAGAACTATGGCAATATATCTCTGCCACCATTTTTAGATTTGATAAAATTATTGGCTTCCTTGACTTTAAATATTGCAGTTGACTTCGCCAATTTAAGCATCTAATTGAAAGTAGGTGGCCCCAAATAAATCAGCGAGCTCCCATTTATTTTTATAATCCTTTGGTATTTCAAGAAGTTGTCAGTACACCATATTACTAATTCCTTTGTTTCAAATGTTTCTGTAACATAGCCTACTCAGACTATCCCATATGTCCATACGATATTAGCATTCCTTTATTCAGTAAGTATTGAATAAAATTTCTTGTAAACTTTGGACAAATTATTTTCTGAATTTTCTCGTGCAAATGTATTCAGTGTGTTGTCACAAAATATTTCTCTTATTTTCTCCATCCTCTTCTATGATTATCGTAACATGCAAAGGACTCCTGTGATTATGGAATAATATTTTCCCTCTTTAAGTTAACATTGGAGATTTTGTTTCGAGGGAGAAGTTAGATGAATTAAATTTAAAATTATGAGGTTAATATTGAATAACTCTCTATATTAATAACGATCATGATATATTAACGTTGCACGAGCCATGCATTAAATTTTTCTTTGATTACCATGACAAGGGAAAAATATTTCGGCAGAGCAGAAGAATGGACATTAAAATTTTGAAAAATATAATCTTTGCTTCCGAGGTTATAGTGAGTAATCTTGAAAAAGTTTCTAAGTACCAATTATCACATGGACATAGGCATTATCATATTTTAAAGGAATCGTTGAAACTTTTCTCTTGCAGTAAAACTCAAAAAATAACTAACTGTAAGAATTAACATGGCGAGCGGGGAAATAGGTGGGGCAATAAAATTTTAAGAAATCTTCACTTCCACGATTCAAGAATGAGACCAAGTATGGAAATGGGAAGAAGGAGAAATACTTAAAAAAAATAGAAGGAGAATCGACTTCTTATGATTATGTCATTGTCACAGGGATTAATTCCATTTCCCAAAAGACATCTATAGATCACTACAACTTTGGATGAGAGTTCTCATTGAAAATATATTCTCATCTTGGTGGCTTCATTAGAAGAATGAAGACCTTGTTCTTTACATATTTTGAAGACAATGTGCTTTTAAGGTGAAACAAGAATCATTGTGAAGGCATTGGAGATTCACCTGGGCAACTCCACAGATATCTATGATAGTAAAGTATGAAAATACATTTTGCATATTTTGTTATCAAATTTGATCTCTTATGTTGAAGATTTGTTGAAATGAAAAATGGCTCCATGGGAATTTCATGAGAAATATATCATTCTTGATGTTAAGTGAATCCATGGGTATCTAAATCATTTTTATGTGGAATGGTTAGAAGACCTTCTGAAATTTGATGGTGATCCTCTTTTGGTTGTTTTTCATGTTGTAAATTTATTGAAATCAAAAATCAGCATGGTGCATGCAGACGTGTTGATGAGATTATTTGTTTAGTCTCTGGGAGAAAAAACACATTATAGTAATCCAAGGGGTCTATCTTCTATTGCATATTTCATTGATATTTTTCTCAAGCATTGGATCCCTAGATTTCAGATGTCTTTGACTTGTAGGTTCCCAAACTCTATTTTAGCTCAACAATGATGGAAATTTTATCATACAAACGCTTAGACTTTGATGTTTCCCCTTTATGCGTGATGACTAAGAACATAGGAAAGGACCATTTTACTGGTGAAGTGTTAAGGTGGTTCCATTGGCTTATTGATTTCACATAGTGTTTTCTCTCCACATATGTTACAGTAGGGTAGGAAAATGAATAAGTTAATTTGAGCAGTAGTGTTGCATGAGTAAGCTCACTTGAGCAGTAGATTGATGGTTTATCCTTTTCGTTGTAAAATCCAAATTTTGTTGTGTTTATTTGATGAGGAGGTCATTTTCACATGTACATGGTGATATTATGAGGTTCTTGTGCACTCTCAAGAAGATCACACGTACCCAAGTTGGAGCAATACGTTATCCACTATATTATATGAGGATAGATAACATATTTGCAAGGGTGATATTAGATTGATGAATATATGTTTCTAAATGGATTGAGTGGCATCATTCTCATCACTAGTGTGTGTTCCTCATGAAGGCATGTTTCCAACACGTTTAGTATTGAATATTGGTAGATGGAAGCTATTGTGAGATATCAAATGCCAATTTTCATGGCTTCGACAAGTAGTTTTGGTCATTCATGTTCAAGATATGTTGTCACAAACCTACTATAAATATACAAATAGAGGATGGTGTAATATATAGGCCATCCCAAGGGTCTCATTTCCACAGTTATTGAGTATGTTCTAGTTTCGTAGGTCATGCCACAACTATAGCACCGATGTGAGTATCATTGAGATGGAGGTAAAAAGAAGGTTCAGTTATGCCTTCTATTTATGTTTGACTCTGTTAAGACCAAAATGGAAACCTCACGAGGATATAAATCCCCGTGCATTTTTATAGAGGTGGTACTCCACTTTTAATTCTTCAAATATTTTCTTTAAATGTCAATGAAATAATGTAGGATGTTGCTTTAGAGAAAAACATAAAACTTTATCACTAAACAAAATTTAAAATAGTATAAAATATAGGAGTCCTTGATATATGGACCAAGAACCTTAAGCATCACATTTGTTGGAAATAGCATAAATTCTCACATCCATCACAATTTCAGGTTTTTCTAATCACATTTAAAATAAAAAAGGGAAAATGGTCCAATGCACAAGAGAAATTTGAAAGATTAATACTTGTAAAGACAAAAAAAGAGAATTTGATAAGTTCATTTCAAATATCTTATAGTCAAAACTTAGAGTTATAAAATTTAGTTAAAATCAACTCTAAAATAGCTCTCTGGTATTTCTCAAAAATGATAAAGTCTTTTACAATCTTAGAAATTTATAGGCATTTTTCCATAAATGGATTGGGATTGGGGCTCTTTTGAACCATAAAATATATACGAGAAATATGAAGAAGAAAATATAAATATGGGACAAAGCATGAATAAAAAAATCTGGACAGAAGAAAAGGAGGAGTTATCAAAATTCAGTTATGCTTTTCTAATGAAAGAATAAATACAATTGGATGAATTATGAAAAATAAAGAAAGAATGTGATCAGTATGGGCTTACTATGATGGAATCTATCTTGTTATTTTTTCCTCGTTGTTCCTTTTATGTTATTCTTTGTTGCGGTTGGCTAGTTGGTTTCAACAATTCCCAACTGATCTTCTTCGGTTATATTTAACAAGGCTTGTTTTAACCATTCTTCGATATAATCCTTCATTGGGGAAACATTAATCTCTTGTCTAATCCTTATATCAAACAAAGTACTTTCCAACTCCTTTAAATCAAATGATATTTGATGTAATGAAGTTTCAATATGCTCATTTTTGTTTGAATAACTAGACAACCAATCATCAATTTCATCTTCATTATATTTTTTTATACCATTAAACTTTTCTGCGTACAAGCTTTTGAGTATTTCCACGTGTTCCTTGAATTTCTCCCTTGTAAGAAATGAAGGGTTTAGAATTAAGTGAGGAACCTATACTTCTCTGGTGTTTGCAACTAAATCAATTTCAGACAATTTTTTATATAAATTCTCCCTTTTGGAAATTACTTCATCACATTCTTCTAGCAGTTCCTTCAAAGTTTTTTATTTTCTTAATCCAACATGTTTTGAGTTTCTTTACCCTGGCTTGAGAAGGAAAATTTTCTTCCTTTCTTTTCAACTATGTCATGTTCATGATATTCAAAATAAAATTAGTGACAACATCCTTGTAAAATACTTCTTCATTCTCATAATAAGCCTGGAGATAATCTTTGAAATTGTGCAATTTTGAACCAAAAGTCATAATATTAATATTGATATCCCTTGATTCAAGGACAAGAGACATCACCTATTTTATGTTTTCCTTAACGAATTTTCTGACTACGACAAGTAAATTGGGTGTTCCTCTCCACTTAGAATTGGATTCAAGCAGGTCGTCAGGATTCATCCCAGGTTGGACAGAAGCAAGTGGTCTTGCAAAGATTGGAGGTGGCATCAAAGAATTTCCCAATTCTCTTACTTTATTTTTTAATCTTTCATTTTCCGCTTCCATGTCCTCAATTGATATAACTAGGGCATTTCCAGTGACCGTATGAATTTTTGAAAGTTTGGATGTCGAAACCCCTTTTAAATCCATTGTTGAATCTTTTACCCTTTTCCTCTTGAATTTACCCTTTCAAACACTATCTTTTTTAGTTCCTTATCAAATGATGTGTTGTGGAGGGTTAATGAATCCTCTTCATAAAAACTAGTTTCTTGGACAATTAGCTCCTTTTCTAGTAGATTTCTTCGCTCTTCTTCTTCTGTAAATTCAATGTTTTCTATGTCATCATCAAGGTCCATGTCTTGCAAAAGGATATCATCCTCAGGTATGCATTTATCTATCTCTTCTTGGTTTTTATGCCTTTTTCTCTTTAAAAATGGTAGTTTGTGGGTTGACTCAATATTATTTTTACCATGATCAAGATCATTGTCGCCCCCTGAAATATTGATTAAAGAATTGTGTTTGTCTTGGACAATGTTTTGGGTATGTTGTTTTGGAGTGCTATCTCTTTGAGATGAACTTTGATATTTAGAACCTTTTTTCACCTGTGCAATGTGTCCTTTCCATGTTGTTTATATGCCTCGTTTGTGCTTATAATAGTTTCAAGGTCCTGAATTGATTTTTCTTGAGAATTATTTTCTTCATTCTCCTCCTCCTCATATGTGTATGTGTTAATATATGAGACACTAAAACCAATGGAAATTATACGATTCATAAAAAATCATTGTGGATCAAACCCTTTCACATAGTCAGACACCGTTATCTTATAAGGCTCAAATTGAATGGCGAATTCATCCATATTCGAAAAATTCTTAACCATAATCTCACTAAACTTCCATGGTAATTGTATATTTCTTTCTTTGAGTAAATAAATTTGCCAAGAATATGTACTCTCTGCAAACTTCTATTATGAACATTTTATCAGACACATAAAATGGGAGATAAGTGGGTGCCACATGGGAACAATAGATTGTAATCTTCATAAAAAGGGAGATAATGTTGTAATCTTCATTGTATTCAACTACTCCCCTCTGATTTTAAAATGATGTCGCCTCTAATGACAATCTTGAAGTACTTTCCCCAAACACTAATTTTTGAAAGAAGAAAGGAAAGAGTTGTAAACTTCATAGAAGTGGTTCATTGGTATTTTCTTCCATAAATATGGATACCAAGTATAAAATAGGTTTGTCATGAAATCAACTTTCTTTCAAAGATGGAGCCCTTGAAATTCATGGCTATCAATGATAGATAAAAATAAATACATGGACATATAAAAAAATTGTATTTTTTAGAGTTCGACAAATGAGATGTTATTTCCATGGATATAATCTTTGACCAATAAAAAACCCTTTTTTCATGAACATATTAATACAAGATATACAGATCCAACTTGAGAATAGAAGCAATGGATTCCCGTCTGATAATTCTAGCTAAAAAACAAGCAATTTCTTTGTAGGGTTTCTTAAGCTGACTAACCTGTATTAAAGACAAGTCATATGACATTGTTGAGGGATCCTATAGGAACTATGGTAATATATCTCTACCACCATTTTTAGATTTGATAAAATTCTTGGCTTCCTCGACTTTAAATATTGCAGTTGACTTCAGCAATTTAAGCATCTGATTGAAAGTAGATGGCCCCAAATAAATCGGTGAGTGCCCATTTATTTTGATAATCCTTTGGTCTTTCTCGAAGTTGTCAGTACACCATATCACTAATTCCTTTCTATCAAATAATTTTGGAACACATCCTGCTCGAAATATTCGAGATGTCCATATGATATTAGCATTCCTTTATTCAGCAAGTAATGAAGAATATTTCTTGTAAACTTTGGACCAATGATTTTTTGAATTTTCGCAAAATATTTCTCTTATTTTCGCCATCCTCTTCTGTGATTATCATAACATGCAGAGGACTCATGTGATTATGGAATAATATTTTCCCTCTTTAAGTTAACATTGGAGCTTTTGTTTCGAGGGAGAAGTTGGATGAATTAAATTCAAAATTATGGGGTTAATATCGAAGAACTCGCTATATTAATAATGATCATGATATATCAACTTTCCATGAGCCATGCATTAAATGTTTCTTTGATAACCGTGACAAGGGAAAAAACGTTCGGCGGAGCGAAAGAATGGATATGAAAATTTGGAAAAATGTAATCTCCTCTTCTAAGGTTATAGTGAGTAATATTAAAAAAAAATCTAAGTACCAATAATCACGTGGACAAAGGAATGATCATATTTTAAAGTAATCGTTGAAACTTTTCTCTTGCAATAAAACTCAAAAAATAACTAAGTGTAAGAATTAACATGGCGGGTGGAGAAATAGGTGGGGCAATAAAATTTTAAGAAATCTTCGCTTCCATGATTCAATAATGAGACTGAGTATGGAAATGGGAAGATGGAGAAATACTTAAAAAAAAATTAAAAGAGAATTGACCTCTTGTGATTTCGTCGCTCTGAAGGAAAAATAAGTACTTTGAGATTTGGAATTTTTCTAAGTATGGTACATTGGGATAGAAAAAGAGATGTTATGGGAGAAATTTAAGATCAACACCTTCATTGTAATGAAAAATTAGCAATTACTCTACATAGTCGTTCTCTCTATGAGACAAATACAAATTCTCATTTTCATGTCTAGGACCAAAATAGATGGTTCTATAGAGTGCTTTTTAGATGTTCTAGTAGCTAATTTTTATTTAACTTGCAGATCCTTCTTTTCCAAGAAAAATTTTCTTACTCCAAACATAGATGCCAAACTCAATGTTTGGGTAACTTACATATCCAAATATGCCAAGGACGAGAGAAAGGGGAACAGAAAGAAGCAACAAGTTTTTTGGAACCCAGATAATTCTTGTGTTTGCATTGTTTGTAGATGTTATCGATCATGAGTTGTTGATGGAAGGTGCAAGTCAAGTAGGGACATGCAATTATGTTACAATCATTCTTCAAAATGAGGCTAATCAAATTCCCTTTGGGTCACAAACAACTCTTGAAGGAATATTATGTACGTTTACTACACATTGTTGTGAGGCATTAGCATCACTTCATATCTAAAACGGTTACTCTAACATGTTTTATAATGCAAGTGTGGAGGAGAAGAGAACCTTTTTATTGATATTAATCCAAACACAAGAGTCATAGAGGAAGTTTTTCCTTTCATAAACGAAGAGCACAACCTGATTTGTTGAATTCATTTTGATAAGACATTGTATACTCCTTGATGGCACATAAATGGAGGCATGGTCTTGGGTCTTGTCTTTGCTTGAGATGGTTTCTATTCCAACAGTTTAAGTTTGTTATGTGACAGAGAATGATACAGCATGAAAGGTCACCTTTTTAATAGTTGTTTAAAGGAACATCCATCCTCTTTCACACATTTTGAGGGAACCCTAAATTTATGGGACCAATTGCATCGTTTTATCCCATCCTCCAAAAAAAAATATTTAAATTATGAAACTTCTAGCATGCAATTTATGATTTTTTTATATTAGTTTTGGGGAAGGAACTCTCAAGGAGTCATTAAATTTGGCTTGAGCATTCAAATGAGTTTGAATCCTTAATTTAATAATATGTCCCACCTAAAAGGATTCCACACATGTTGATTTATGAAGATCACTTGGTCCAAATCCTACTTAAAGAATGAGACGTCCACCTTGAAAAAATGCATTTAGTATAACCACTTGTTACTTCAATCTTGAACTCGTCACATGAGTTGGTTATAGCCTACATGTTGTTATTTTTTGGTGTCTTCTTGGAGAAGAAATGGGTATCTCAACCATATACCCCTATTTTAGGTATGAGAGTTGTTGGAGAAGATCAAATTGTAATATTTTATTGTATCTCTTGGAGAGATTGTTGGATCCAAAATTCACTAAGAATATTCTATCGTAAGAGAGGTTAGGCTTCAACTCTATACAAAGAAAATCTTTCTCATTTGTTTCTCATGGTTATATTGGGGGAGAAATCCCTTAGTGATTAATTGAAAATATTTTGGAGACACTTTGGAGGAAAATAGTTGTCTATTTATTTTATGATATGGATGGATAGCCAAAGCGCTCTCTTGAATATTTGTCTTGTGATGCTTTGCAATTGATGAATTTTCATGGATCAATTGTCTTGTGAATTGATTTCATGAGTAAGTGGTATATTTAAATCCTTATGGTATTTTAATTGGAATGGTTGCAAGTGTGGTGTTACTTCTCTAGTGTTGGTGGTGTGCCATATTTCTCTCTTCTTTATAGGTCCCTTTCTAAAAGACATTGGAGGATAACTATGGAGAATATTCCCCTTGATCATCTTAAAAATTATTACACTACTAGGATCATTTTCCAGCGTTTGTAGTCAAAAACACTAACTATCACCCTAGTTTCACTTGTAAATTCTAAAATAGGAGCCTTGGTTGAATCCATATTCCCATTAGAAAGACACTAGTCTCTAGTTCTTCCATAAATTTTTGTTCTCTTAATCAATCATGTTACCCCTGCAGGTTAGGGGTAACTAAGGAGATGTTGTCTTAAGGCCTGTAGGTTGAAGACATGGAGTTTTGAGAGCCAGATGAGAAATCAAAGCCCCTCCTCGCACCACACATCATCTCCATTAATCGACAACACCAACATCCACCACACCATTTTTTCCCATAGAGGAAATCAGGTCTTGATTCATGAAGTAACAAGTCAAGTCTCATGGTAACTGTCATTTTAATAATTGAAGCATTCGAACATGTTTCAAATATTCCTTTCTCGATTATGAAAATGTTTTCTTGGAAATTATACTTTTTTTAATATTTGACCTTGGTGGTTGACATGGTTTCCTAGTAAGTAGGTCACTCTAGATAAAATGGTTGTTATTGGGGGGTCTTCATGAAGAGTCATCATACCATTCACACACATACTTACCACTTTCCACACCTCTTCCCTTTCGCTTCCTTGTGTTTTTGGTTTTCAAGCTTATTGACCCCAAGAAGGGCTTGTACCTAATTTCATGTGAAGAAGGGGACAAAAGCCCAAAGGTGTTGTAGCTGGAAAAAGTTAAAAGCAATAAATAATCATTCCATATGCTTTCCTAAGGTCCTAAGAGTAATGAAACACTTCTCCATAAAAAATTGAAGGACCATTAAAAAATAAAACATATAATTAATAAATGTCTCACTTGTTGAGGGAATGCATTTGCGGTGTCTTTTACTTTCCTTTCACATGGAACTCAATGTGCTCCTAGCTCCAAGTGGAATTGTGGTGCTCCTTATTTTCCATTGCACATAGCACTCAATGTTTTGGAACATAATAAATTAATGGCAAATAAAGGGTTTGGAAAAAGGTTGCATTGCAAACGAGGGATGCACCACACCCTCCACAAAGGCACCCATAAATGAGACAATATGAACCCTTGATATGTCAAGAACCCCATGCCCAAAATTCATACCCTCATCCACCTCATACTTATTACATGGCTTAGAGAGGGTCTTCTTGGAAACACTTGTTGACCTAGGGATTGATCTACCCAATAGGTCACAATGAAAACCCTCCCATACTTAAATTTGGAAAAGTTTATAAGACCTTTGAGAATTTGTTTAGTTTGAAAAGGGGGGATTTTATGCACATGTTTGGGTGGTTCTTTTATTAAATGTTGATTATTTGTCGTGATACATGTGAATTGTGGACCCTTGGAGGGTGCACTTGTTTTTCTTTGCAGAACCTTTCTAGGTGAAGAACCATTCCATGGAGGAATTGTTCCATTTTGACCTTCATGGGGGGTTGAAGACCCCAAGGATGGATACTACACCTCACGGGATGGGAATATGACCCCATATCTCTTGTGCACATGATGTGAGGAAAGTTTCCTTTAGAGGAACCTTGACAGCACTAAAGGATGACATTGTATCCCTTGGCACTTGGGCAATGGCCTTTGGAGGCCTAGGACGTCACCTTCTAATCCTTAACGTCATGTGGAGGCTAGGGTTTTGGTGGGCTTGATGGTTCCGGGAAAGGTGTGATGTGGTTTGAAGGAATAAGATTAATGATGATGACACTCCAACACATGAGAGATGGACACATGGATTTTGGAGGCCCAACAACTTGCATCTTGAGATTCAATGTCTCACTTATAGGCTCAATGTCACCCTTCTAGGGCATGATGTCATCCCTTGGAGGGTTTTACTTTATGTAATTTTAATTTTGCAAATTGTAAAGGAAAACAAAGGGGGTTGGCCCTCTTTTAATTTTTTGTTGACTTTCTTATATGGAAAAAATTGGTTTATATGACCTCATATAAATAGAGGTCATCTCACTTTCATTTTAGACACAACTCACTTGAGAATTATATAAACTCTTGGCTGAAATTTGCGCCCTACATGGGAAATTCTCTCTCTCTTGTCTTTGGTGAAAAATGGATGTTTTTACTTGTCTACTGGTGGAATAAGGCTAGTTACTTCTCTTCCATGTTTCTTCTTGACAATTGTGGTGGAACATCTTGATAAGTAAGGTTTTTTCATGCTATCTCTTGGATTAGGTAAGGAATTTTTGAAATTGTATGTGTTTTCTCTTGATTTAAAGGTTATTTTTTCAAACCCTTGGAGGAGTATAAAGTCATATACCCTCCATCAAGGATATATATTTTATTATCATTCAAAAGGATATTTAAAAGGTTGCTATAAGGAGTAAAAAGGCTTACACCCTTGTATATTTACCTTGCTAAGGTTTGTTTACTCTAGGGAGTAAAAAGGATTACAACCCTAAAGGAGTAATAAACCCTATATCATAAACAAGACACTCCATAACCCAATAGATAAGGCACTAATATTTTTTGCACTGGAGATTGAATATTGTGCAATGGTAATCGTGATTTCAAGGAGATTGAATTGTTCAAGTTTGCAATTTAATTCTACATGCTTTAAGCTATCTTGTGCCCTAAGGGCATCTTATTTTGCCAACTAATTAATTTGTTGTAATAATCATTTAGATACAGTCATTAGGGATGTAGAAAATTCACTCTCTTTGACTCTCTTTCTCACTTTTCTACCATTGAAATTCACTTGCAACCTATCATAATTGATCTACTGCTTAAAGGCTATTGTTTGGGTGGATTACTTGTTGATTTTAGTGGCTAGAACTTGTTGTTGTAGAAAATGTTTGCTACAGCCATCAGGATGTTATAAAACTTTGTCGATAACACTTAATAAAAACCCTCTTTTTCTATCAAAGTCTTGGCTTAATTATTGGAAGATTGTCTACTAATCGTTAGCTTATTTTCCAACATCATACACTTGATTTTGATGGTTGAATTTTCAGCTATCATAACTTATTTTATGTTGAAATACATTTCCATACTACTGCAATTTTTGGAGAGAAATGTTTCTTGTTGATTCCCCATTAATTTTGAGGCTTTAGTCATCATATATCATCTTGTTCCAACCAGGTCTAACATTGTTTTGTAGCTACACAACCTTGGAAACCATTTACTAGCTCATAAGACCTTTTATCAAGCCTCATTTCCATATTTGACCTTGACCTATAGGGGAATTCTTCAAGCTCTTTGATTCTCCCATCGTAATCCCCCTAGGGTCACCCGGGAATCCTCCCTTGTGTTGGACATGTCCTTCACTAAAATGAGGGGGACATATATTGAGGTGATAGTGATAGGTTTTCCTAGTTGTGTCTCACATTTTTGGCCTGGGTCGGGATTTTTCCAAACTACAGATTGTGTGATAAATAATTCAAAAGGATCGTTTGTTGGAAATTACTCTTCATATCACCTTTTAACTCATTGCCTAAAATGCCAACAATCATATCCTAGTGAATCCCCCCTGGAGCTAGAGGAGAGTCGACCTTAAGTGTAGAAGAGGGTTGGTGAGGTGATTGTGGCCCCCTCTTAGTTACACCAAATCCTCACTTGAGATTTAGTAATTTATCTCAAGAAATGCAAGTTTGTGTGATAACATCACTAATTCTTAAAATTCCAAACATAAAATGCTTGGCGATATTTTTGTAAAAATATTCAAATTTATAAGGATTTTATATAGCTCCTAGAAAAATTTGGTGATTTTTAAAGTAAAATATTTGTATGCTA
The DNA here is from genome assembly GCA_009831015.1 of Picea engelmannii. Classification (NCBI taxonomy): domain Eukaryota; kingdom Viridiplantae; phylum Streptophyta; class Pinopsida; order Pinales; family Pinaceae; genus Picea; species Picea engelmannii. The sequence continues at coordinate 93,387 of ML830336.1, read as the reverse complement.
TAGAATTAGGGTGAATCATTTTGGAAAAAAAATGATATTAGCGAATCCTTTTTTGGAAAAAAACATGTAAAATTAGCCCATGGGAAAAATTTATCCCCTAAAATACTCCATGGATATGATGATGAACAAAGATGAAAATCTATCTCAAGAGAAGAGAAAAGAAATGGATTTTGAGAATGACAATGTACAAGTTGAAGGAAAAAGAGAGGTTTCAAAATTTGGAAGAAAAACAAATTCCATATTCAATAGTTTTTTGTCACAACTGGTCAAAATAATAAATAATGCATACATTGTATTAGGTGAAAAATGTTCAAATTAGTCTTCTTTTTAGTCACTCATTGTTATCACCCAAAAATTGACCACCTAGAACAAAATGTTAGGTGTATCGAAATGCACCATGCATAGTATAGGTATTATGTCTATAAACCCACTTTTAACACCATTCCTCACTACTATAGCTTAAGGAACCTTTTTCCTAAAGTTATTTTCAATTTATAAAGTCAAAAAAACCCTTTATAACTTTTCCCTCTTGAAATTGTTTAAAAAGGAAAAATTAAAGAAATTAAAATCAAAAATTTTCAAATAAAACCAAGAGGTTTCCCCCCATTTATTGTATTCAATTTTTCTGAGTATATGTTGTTGGATTTTCACCAAAGCTCAAGAGACCCAAATTCTTGAGAGCACTTCCCTCAACAGTCATTCTTACACATAGACACAAGAGAGAGAGAGAGAGAGAGAGAGAGAGAGAGAGAGAGCACCCATACACTCAGGGAATAGAAATAACCATCCCAAAGAGGCCAAGGATATCAATATCTTCAAGGGGTTTATTCACAGGTTCTTTGTAAATCTTTTTCATTGGGTAATGGATTATTGTTTCATTCTTTCATAAATTTGGTGTTATGGTTTGCTATTTTTGTTGCATTTTGTTTCTTTCCATATGAATAGCATATATATGAAGAAGAGCATGTCCATTAAAAGTTAGGGTTTCTATTTTTTCTTTGTTATTGTCTGTAATCTTGAAGAACCCACTAGATTTGTATATTTGCTAACCCTTGTCACCAATTTACACCAACATAATGGTGAATCTGCTAGGGATCTGAGCCATTCACATGATCCCTAGTTTTTTGTGTGTGGGTAAACCTAGTTTCCCTTCTTTTCATTTGATTTTCTAAGTTTTGGGGGGATTTTTAGGTTGTTATTGCTTTCTGGTTCATGTTTTAAGAAACATGTGTTGGAAACCCTTAAGGATTCATGTAGAGTCGAGCTCAATTTTGTCAAAAACCTCTTAGGATACAACGCAGGAATAAGGGGTAATAATTTTGTTGACCAATGCACTATATGGAGATAGTATCTATGTTGGCCAATGTAGGAAATAGGGGAAAATTCTACAAGGGAAATGCACTTAACTAGCAGAATTTTTGTATTGGCTCAAGAAACTCAATTTTTCGATTTTTAGGGTTTGTTTTCAGTTGTTTGAGTATTTTTTATGGCCTATAAGTTGATTTTAAATTATCTTTTTGTAGGTTAAAGTATAATCTTCAAGAAATCTACATGATTGAGGAACAAACCCCCTAGGGTTTTAGTACCTTTCCCCAATTGATTTCTTGAATATTTTTGTTTTTGTTTTTTGATACAGTAGGCCATAAATTAGAATTTTTTGTTGTTGTTTAGTCATTTAGGCCTTTCTTGTCTGCATTAATAATTAGTTAAAAATAAAAAATAAAAAAATGGTCATACATCATTGGCATAGTCTTAGATGCATATAGGAAGCCATTACTTTTCCAACATTCATTTTTTAACTTTCTATTACAGTTGTAGGTGAAGCTTGTTTTTTATTTTAGATTGATTCATTTTAATAATTGAATAACCTATTTGTGAAAGGAAAAAATCCTTAGATGATCCCCAATCTTTTATTTTCCAATAGAGGTTTTTATGTTGTGAAATCAATTGCTTGTGAACCAAAAATTGAAATGGATAGTTTTTTATTTTGAAATATGAAAATTTGCAAGTTTATTTCAGTTTTAAAAGTAACTTAGATAGAGGGAAAAAATCATTTCATTTCATTACTTTTCTTTGGTTACTCGCTTGCATGATTATTTATATTTCATTTAATTGTAATTCAGTTTTATTTTTATTTGCAAGCATTTACATTTTTAGTTAGTCATACCACCTGTGCACACATACCACACATTAAAATTTATTCTTGGTTCATGATGTCAATCTTAGCCTAATAATTAACTCTTTAATATAATATGCACTTAAGCCCACTTGGACACAGAAATAATATTGTATTCAGATTAGGACTCTAGGGATAGGAATCCAAATAATTCATGTTAGCACAGGGGCAGACCCAGGGTTCAACGCTACAACAGCGCACCAACAAGCCCTAACTACTGGCCCTTTCGGCAACACCTGTGAAGCATATGCAGTCTCACCTGAAGTAGCTATAGGGGGTTGTAGGACACAGGTGTCTACAACCAGAGGAAATGCAAAGTAGATTCACAACAACAACACATAGCCACCTAGTTATCCTTTATCTTCCTTAATCCTACTACGCAAGTTACATTTCAGATCTAACACAATATCACATTAGTAGCATATCAAATGACAGAGAACATGGCATCAATCACACATAACATAAGATATATGTGGTTCACCCTCTCCCTAGGGCTACATCCACAGAACTGTGCTTTATGATATATTAAGATGGAAGCATACAGTTCTTATCAACGCTCTTAGCTAGTGGAACTTCTCTTCTTCTCTTCTTCTCTTCTTCTCTCTCTCTTTCTCTCCCCTCCCTGAGCACCCAGCTGCAGGGTTGATCTTCGCACCTAGCCAAAGATATTACAATACCAGAAGGCTCTCACACTCAGCACTTCTCTCTCACATAGTAGTACTCACTCAATCATACAATAACAATGAAATCTCAACCAACTTAGCACCAACCCATCCCAGGTCCTTTAGACCTTTATTTGTACATTACAATAGCTCTCAGGCACCCTTAGGTTAAAACCTAAGTGTAAAAACCCTAGATACCAAAACCCTAGGTTTCTACAACCCTGGGTCAACTTGACCCATGTTTTCAGGGCTTTGCCAGCCTGTCTTTCCTTCCTTCACGCACGGTGCTTCAAAGAATCTCTTTACATCTTCTTTCACTTGCTGAGTTTTCCCCAATCCCTCTTCCTTGTTGATCTATCATCCTCAATCTCCTCTTCCAACGACTTGCTTTCTCTTACTTCGCTCTATCTTTTCTGCTCTTTTTCTCACTTCGACCTAGTATCAGTCATTGTGTCTTCCGTACAGTTCGCATTTTTCCTTCTCTCCTTTAATCTTCGCTTGCTTCCATAACCAAGTTCCAATAGGCCCCCAACACTCACCTGTGACTCGTCCTGAGGCACCTCAGGTCTGAACTTTTTGTTCCATTTCCACTTCAGACTACGCAGGGCAGCCTGTGTGTTCTGCTATGTTTCTCCCTTCTATGTGTAGACTGTCTTTTCTGTGTCTGGTACCCAGTTTCAACTACACCTGGTACCTAGACCCTTTTCCTTTTTCTTTTACTGAGATTTGTGAGGCAGTTGGTTGTCACAATACAATTTCAATTGGCTTTTGTTCACCAAACCTTCCTTCCATTCTCCAGTCAAAGTCTTCAACTACGTAGCTCCTCCTTCTGTAACATAGGCAACCTCATATGGCCCATGCCAATGCATATTGAACTTCCCTGGATGCTTCATGAACTTACTGTCATATACCAATACCAAATCTCCTTGCTTGAAATCTTTCTTCTTGATGTGTCTGTCATGGTAGGCCTTTTATCTTTCTTTCTGAACCTCCTGGTTAAATCCTGCAATAAATATGTCTTCTTCTGATTCGACCAACTTCACAAGACTCTCTTGCACAGCGCCAGTGGCATCCATATCTGTAAAGGCTTCAATTATCAGACTAGAAACCAAATATTCCATGGGTACAACTGCTTCTAGACCATAGACCAATTTAAAGGGGGTTTGCATGGTCATTTTCTTGCAAGTGGTTCTATAGGCCCATAATAATGCTGGTACTCTCAAATCTCAATCATCCTTGTTCACGCTGTATATCTTCATCTCCAAGATCTTATTGAATGCTTCAACTATCCCATTTTCTTGTGGATGATAGGGCGTTCTCTTTTGATGGTGAATTTCAAATTCCTGAGTCAAGGATTCAATAGTCTTGTTAATAAAATGTGTGCCTTGATCGCTCATAAGGATCTTTGGGCATCCAAACCTGGTTATGATATCATCAAATATAAAGCATGCAGTTGTAGTTGCACTACATTCCTTAACTTCTCTTGCTTCTACCCATCTATTCAAATACTTTGTTGCAGTGATTATGTATCTAGCTCCTGTGCGCTTCCCTAGTGGGTTGATAGGTCCCACGAAGTCAATGGCCCATTTCTCAAATGCCTGTAAGGTCAACTATGGTGCTAAAGGCGTCTTGTCTCTTCTGGACAGCTTCCCAACTCTTTGGCATACATCACAAGCCTTATAGTATTCCTTAGCATATTTTTGTAGAGTAGGCCACCAAAGGCCAGCCCTAAGAATCTTTTGCATTGTTGCTTTCCCTACGTAGTGTCCTCCTGCAATGCCTTCATGTGCTTGTGCGAGGATCAATGGTCTCTCTACTTCCATAACACACCTTCTCAATATCTCATCGAGTCCCATCTTGTATAGATGTCCAGCTATAAGTGAAAAATATGCAGCACGTAGTACCACTTATTTCTTCTGAGTGATTGTATATTCACTAGATGTCAGTCTTGTTGATAGGAACTGCATTATCTCTGTGAAGTGATCATCAACCTTCCTGACGGCTAGCAACTGTGCATCTGGCAGTGTATCCTCCAAACTAGTAGGCTCTTCTCCATGTTCCAACCTCTACAAGTGGTCGGGACCTTTGTTCATCCTTCCTAGCTTAACCACAATCTCGAAATCATATTCCAAAAATCACAGAAGCCATCTGCATATTCTCTCGCCCAACACTGGTTTGTTGACTAAGTATTTAAGCACAGAATGATCAGTGAACATCTTAAAATGTCCTCCCAACAAGTAGTGGAGGAATTTCTGCAGCGCATACACCATGGCTAATCCTTCTCGCTCTATGGTGGTGTAATTAATCTCAGATGTTGATAGCTTCCTGCTAGCAAAGGCTAATGGGTGGTCAATGTCTCCAACTCCTAGTTGTGCTAACACTGCTCCTAATGCAATAGAAGATGCATCGATGTGCACGTGAAATTCCTTACTCCAATTTGGGAAAACTAGAATGGGTGCAGTAACCATTTTATGTTTCAATGTGTCGAAGCTTTGTTGGCATTCTTCTGTCTAATGAAACTGACAGTCTTTCTTTATAAGATTCTCCATGGGTGTTGTGATTTGTGCGTAGCCATTAATGAACTTCCTGTAGTATCCAATATGTCCCAGCGTAGTGTGCAGCTATTTGACTGAAGTAGGAGGGGGTAGATAGACTATAATGGAAATCTTGGATGGATCTACCAGCAATCCCTGCTTACACACAATATGGCCCAGCAGCACTCCAAAGGGTGAAAAGAAGATGCACTTTTTTAGGTTCAAGGCAATCTGAAATTGCATGCACTTATCCAACATTATTCTTAAACATTCAATATGATTTTGAAAAAAGCTGAAAATAGTCCAATCATCAAGTATGCTTCCAGAAATTTATGTAAAAACTCCTTAAACGCTTCGACCACCACCCTGGAAAAGATGGTTGGTGCATTCAAATGGCATCACTATATACTGGTAGGATCCCCATTCTATTGCAAATGTGGTCTTATGGTGATCTTCCTTGGCAATCGGGATCTGATGGTATCCTGAAAATCCATCTGTAAAAGAATATACCTCATGTCCTCCTACATTGTCTAACACTTTGTCAGTGAATGGTGTAGGGAATGGGTCATGCAAACAAGCATCATTCAGCTTCCTAAGATCTACATAGATCCTGATTTCTCATGTCTTCTTATCTTGTACCACCATAGGGCTAATCCATTCTGATTCTTTAACAAGTTCTATGATTCCTGCTTCTAGCATTATGTCAAGCTCAATCTTCACTTTCTCCTTATATTTAGGGCTCAATATGTAGGGTCGCTGTTTGACTGGTATTTCATTTGGTTTCAAAGGGATCCTCATCTCTCCCATGAGCACCTCAATGTCCTTCATATCAGTGAACTTGGTTGGAAAAAAGTCTTGATATTCATGCAGTATTTATGTAATCTTTTCAATAGTGGCAGCATCCCAATAATCTCCAACATTTGCAAGCTTTGGTGTCTGTTCCATTCCAATGTTGACTTTTTTTTATTTTGATTGGTTGTCCAACAAACGGTAGTTCGACTCCTGGTCCTTCTACATCTCTTTGGCCTTCTGTTTTTGCGATGTTCACATTCCTAGGATCATCGTCTTCAACAGCATTGATATTGTAACAGCCTTGCAACTTATGAAGAGGCATAGTCCATTCATCCTCTTATTGCTCCAAAGGGAGTCTAGGTGCCTCCTCAAACAATTTATTTCTTACAACCTGTAATGTCTGATATACTGTAGGATATTGGATTTCAAATAAAAAGGCAGTTACAAAGGTCTGGGTCATACCTTCCCAATCTACAGTGATCAAGCGTAGTTTTGCTTGAAGATACCAGTTGATGAGAGTTGTGTCCAGTGTATTAATGAATTTATGCACCCATTGTTCTTGAAGAATTCTGCGCCAGGGTTCCTTGCAACTTTGCATATGTTCCTTTAGACAACTTCGACCTATGTACCTAACTTCACAACCTTCTACTTTCTCTGAAAATCGCGTTGTCATCAAAGTGTGACATTGAACCTAGTCTGTAGTATTGTTTTTGTGTGTCCCCCACCATCTCACTAGAGTTGATTTCAGGGCCTCATCCATTTCCAACAATCTTTTTGGTAGTGGTACAGTTTCTTCAAAGTCCAACAAGAATGCTTCTAAATGATTTAGACCATCAAAGGTGGGCAAGTTACTTACTATTGTGCCGATCCAGCGGACTTCCCTAGATAATCTAGCACATCTCCTTGTGGATATTGTTATCACTCCAGGAAACTCTCCTAGGTTGTATCTCAGAGATGCTTGGTAACTTAACTAATCTTGCAATGGTTTAATCAAATGGATCAATATGGAGAAATCACTCAAACCTCAAACACCCTAGACATGTATGAACATATTCAGATAGACAAGGCTTTCAACCACAGATGTTCAGAAAGTTTAATAGAAGATGAATGTATGGAGAATACCTATTATACTAGCAGAAACATATACACAAGGCATATATGAATGGCCAGATAAAATAAGTGAAATACTTGCATATTATAATTTATGGATGTTGACAAGTTGATAGTTATCATACATCAAATAAACATAAATAGATGAACATTATATTCCAATACAAGTATAGATAAGAGAGAATATGAAAGTCTGAACAAAGATGGCAAAAGAATCTTATGTTATGATATATATTCAAAAATTCTAAGGAATACAAAAGTATATAGTCCAGACTCCAAAGTCGAACCCTTTAGTCATTAAAAAACAATAGACTTTACAGTCTTTACAAAGCAGTTTCAGATCCTAAGAAACTGGATCTAAAATACTAAATATAGAAAGTCAAAATTGTTTTCATAGAACTAGGAAATAACCCTATCTTAAGGGTCAAACCCTTATCAAATAGTCTTTAGAAAATCTAAAGATATCTTCATTAGTATTCAACATCTTGATGATATGGTCAAGTACTAGAACTCATCTTTTGATAGCTGGCCAACAATCTTCTGAGTGATGACAAGGCAACTTAAGATCTTGTGCTAACACCTAGGCATATCTTCAACCAAAAATAGGAAAAGATCCACTTAGTCTTCTTGTTTTATCATATGCCTCAAAATCTAGAAAATAAAGATGATTTATATTCCCTTAATTGTTATCCTTCATAAGAAACCACCTTCACGTGCTCTGGAAACAAGAAGACCCGATCTGGGCAAAATTAAGAGCACTCTACCAGTCTCTGTGTTTTCGATGGCTTAGAAGCCAAAATTTGAACCTGTAAGCCAACCAAATCTCTACTTTCGGTGGCTAATGATAGTTGTGAAAACATGCCCAAGCCACTGAAAACTCTGATTTGAAAATATCTTTCAACATTGCAAAAATGTGTTTCCTCCCAACTTACTGATTTTCAAGGTTGTTGCTCTGGGGATTCTGCAGCAATAATTACACATAGCTAAATGGTTTGCATGATTCATTTAAATTTTCCTTCAATATTTATTGTGACTAGGTATATTGTTGTTGGAAGAGATGAATTTGATTGCCCAGCAACTGGTTGCACATCCTCAAAGATCACTTCTCCTTATACTTTCAGAGATTCTAAAAACTGGTTTGTTTTCTATGTTTTCCTTAGTTATATGTGTGTACCTTTAGAAGGAATAGTGGAAGGTGAAGATGTCCATACCATTTAGCATTTCCATTAATAATCAATAATAGGATCATAAGTTTCAACACCAATGTCTTCAAAGAAAGGACATGACTATAAACTCCATGGTGCACATAGTTTTCTTTCAAATGTTGTCATTCCAATAGGAATTGGTTTCAGCATCACGTGAAACATTGTACTGTGTGTTGAAACCTCCAGCAAAATTTCCCTGATATATGTAACATAATCACTGCTCCAATATTGACAATGTTGTATCCATTTCCAGAATTTTTTTCCTACATCGAAGTCTGTAGTGGAATTGGAATGTTGACCAGTGATGAAACTGGAAGTGAAATTGGAGAGAAACTGAGATTACTCTATGACTAACATAAATGTTTCATAGTAACGATTGCCTTCCTATACACATAAGACTAGGAGAACCTCAAAATCTCCCTTGAACTGGACCTTTCACTCTACTCATTCAAATGCCAAGCGCGACTGCATCATCTGAGTTCTGTAAAGTGATTTTACAACTTTAATGATTGAAATGAAAATTTATAAATAGAGTACACAACTTCTAATCAGATTGTTGAAATTATAAGTATCTATAGTTATAAAGAAGATGAAACATTTACAAGAACTTAATAGTTCATGTGCGACTCAAGCAAAGTCTCAATGAAAAACATCTTTGCCACCAAGGGCATTACCCATTTTCCTTTCTCTCCAATTATCATCCCACGATTTGGCTTCAGCAAATGCCCATTCATGATTTTGAGTGACATTCATCTCATCTCTATTAGAACCTCCAGAATCCCTGTCATTCCACTCTTCAGAACCTCCAGACTCACTTAAGTCATTCAAAACTATAACATGAGAACTATGATAATCAGGGGAACCCTCTACAAGAGGTAGTGCATGCCAGTTACTTCCATCTCTGCATACTTTTCCATTTACTCTCTCTGATCCATCCATCGCCATTAAATCTTTAATGATCTATCTTTGCGCACCATATTAATTAAAAAAAAAGGGGCGATCTGCAACCTTTGATGGAAATTTTCACCTGTATAGTATTGATACTTATCGTAGCACCTTGAAATGAGGCTTTCCTTTTCTTGGCAAACCCTGACAAGTCGTCACCACAAACCTGTAACTGTCGATTCATTGAACCACTTCAACAATCTAGCATCCAAGGCTACGGTGCCATTGATTTCCATAATTTTGGTAAATAACACAATCATCATTTTCCTTTAACACCTGCATGACATCTAGATCCTTGTAATCCATTTTTGAAGAGATAAATCCCGGATATAAAAACTCTCCTCCTGCAAATCAAGCACCTGGCAGATAGTTCAATCGATGAGGTGTAGTGAGACATGGGTTAGGCACTTGTGCTTTGACTTATTGCTAACTCGTGGCTTTGGGCATGTGAATTAACATGTGGTTTGTGCTTGACTCATGGATTTGGCTCATAGTGAATATTTGATAATTTAGAAAGACCATGTTTAATTTGGTTTAAAACAAGATCCAAGACTTAGTCATAGGAATTAGACATGTAGCTTTAACTCATAGCTTTGGCTTTAGTGTAGGTTTGGTTGAATGTGGGTATGAAATAGGGATTTGGCTTAAATTTAAAATAACCTCGAGCACCCACCACTTCATAAAAAAAGTACATATTGTTATTTGAGGATATAAAAGCCAATAAAGCTAGGATTGTAGGTTATGTAACATTTTATTTTCATTTTGTGTATGCAGGTAAGAGGAAGACACCAAAGGATTTCTCGGAAAGAGAGATCAATGAGAGCTTGATGAATAATGTGGAGGATAAGACACTGGCCATACAAGAGAGCTTTGATGAAGACTTGGAAGTTAAAAAATGGCCAGAAAATTTTAGGAATGAGCGTATAAAATGAAAGTTGAGAAAACACTCCAAAAATACTAGTGCATTTTTTATCGCTAACATCTGGCTCCAACTGGGATGGAGACCTCCCTGTGAGGTTTCCAAGAACCTAGTAGTTCCATTCGCCTTTACCATTGGGCATGGAGTTAAATAGCCTTTAGTATTCGGCTTATGGAGTCATCTGGCCTTCACCATTGATCCCCTACAAACCTGTAGCCTGCCTGTGAGGTTTCAAGAACAAGCAGACCTCTGTCTGTCCATTTAACTTGAAAATCCCGCAACCTATTCAGCAACCATCCACAATTTGTATTGTGTCTAGTCCATTGGGATATGGGGTCATTTAATGCCATCACTAGATCTATACAATATTTATTCAAACTCTGAATGCAAATTCACTACTGCAAACTAAAAAGAATCTCCAACCATGCGTGATGGCGAGATTATTCTCTACCTATTCCTACTCTTAACCAGTAAAAACATGCTCATCATGTGACATCATGCTTCCAATGAATCCATGATAACATTGAACTATTTACAAAATCTCTTTGCATGCAGATAAATGTCAAAGAACACTTCATGTCGTGCAGCAGAATTTCAACTTGCACATACTTACAATCATTATTCGCTTTGATTCCAAATATTACACAACTGAAGACTTCTGAAAACATAACTTCATATAAACGGCTACCAGATCATAGAAAGAAGTTAACTCTTCTTGTTTCTCAAGCCTTTCTTCTCCTTATGATATATGGATCTTCTCATAAACAAGTTTTTGCAATTCTGAAAATAGTAGTGAATTGATTTGACTACTAACCCCTTCTTGTTTGATATCTTCTTCATAAACGATATCAGTCTTTTGTTCATGAGATGATGCAAACAGAAGAGAAGATCTAAAATCTTCAGGCAGAGTAAACTCATCATATTTAATGTCTTATGTAAACATAGAAGGGCTAATTTCAACATGATGTTGTTCCTTGATGGGCAAAGAAAAAGGCTCAACAAAATCAGATTTGTAATTATCATATATGGGTTGGTTGCTTCTTAAATCAACATCCTTTGAAGTAAGGATATGCTCTACTCCATATGCATACTTATCAACAATAGGTGAACAGAAAACTATTGAATCTTGCAAAGAAAGACAGACAATCTTCAGATCCTTCTCTCCAATCACAGGTGAAAACATATTGTAGGCAAACTCTTGAAAAAGTGTAGAAAAAACTTCTTATCTAATTGTTTCTTCATGTAAATCAAAGCCAGTAGGTGCAATAGAGATAAGATCTAATGCATTTATAGCTATGCAATTATTATTTGTATCATGAATATCTTCCTTAACAACATAATTTTCATCTTGACAATCAGAAGAAAAGACTACTTCCTGTTGAACTTGCTTCTCGAATTCATCACAACAATCTTCAAAGAGAATTTCAGCTAGAAATTAATCTTTAAAAAACAAATGGAAATCATATTGAAAAATTTCCAATGAGTGAATGCTTGAAGCTAGAAGAGATATGCACCAATCAAGGGCTATCCCCTCTAATGAATACCTGAAAAGCTTAATTTGAATGTCCTCGTGTACAATTCCAAGCCGATGAACAAAATCATGAAAATCCAACAAGTGTTCAGTTGGCACTTCCCACTCTTCTCCTTGAAAGTTGGGAATACTATGTTCCCATTCATCTCTACTAGGAACTGGATGAGGGTAACCATCAATACTTGAGAAATTGCAAAATGCATACCTCTTTTTCATTTCATACCAGTGAAGTCACCAACAAATTTCTGAACAATGGAGTCGCCACTGAATCCATCCTTCATGGAGTCGCCAGATAGATAATTAAAACCAAGAAAATGTCCAGGATTTTTCTATCATCAAAGTTGGATCTATGTCGTCTCCCAAGGAAGTTGAGCTTCAATCTCCTCTCCCCGGCAGTGGCGCCAATTTGTTATCACTCCAGGAAAATATCCTAGGTTGTATCTCAGAGATGCCTGGTAACTTAACTAATCTTGCAATGGTTTAATCAAATGGATTAAAATGGAGAACTCACTCAAACCTCACACACTCTAGACATGTACGAACATATTCAGATAGACAAGGATTTCAACCACAGATGTTCAGAAAGTTTAATAGAAGATGAATGTATCAAGAATACCTATTATACTAGAAGAAACATATACACAAGGCATATATGAATGGCCAGATAAAATAAGTGAAATACTTGTAGATTATAATTTATGGATGTAATGACAAGTTGATAGTTATCATACATCAGATAAACATAAACAGATGAACATTATATTCCAATACAAGTATAGATAAGAGAGAATGTGAAAGAATGAACAGAGATGGAAAACGAAACTTATGTTCTGATATATATTCAAAAAGTCTAAGGAATACAAAAGTATATAGTCCAATCTCCAAAGTCGAACCCTTTAGTCATTAAAAACAATAGACTTTATAGTCTTTACAAAGTAGTTTCAGATCCTAAGAAACTGGATCTAAAATACTAAATATAAAAAGTCAAAACAGTTTTCATAGAACTAGGAAATAACCCTATCTTAAGGGTCAAACCCTTATCGAATAGTCTTCAGCAAATTTAAAGATATCTTCATTAGTCTTCAACATCTTGATGAGATGTTCAAGTACTAGAACTCATCTTTTGACAGCTGGCCAACAATCTTCTGGGTGATGACAAGGCAGCTTAAGATCCTGTGCTAACACCTAGGCATATCTTCAACCAAAAATAGGAAAATCTCCACTTGGTCTTGTCTTATCATATACCTCAAAATATGGAAAAGAAATATGATTTATATTCCCTTAATTGTTATCCTTCATAAGACACCACCTTCAGGTGCTCTAGAAACAAGAAGACCCGATATGGGAAAAATTAAGAGCACTCTGCCAGTCTCTGTGTTTTTGGTGGCTTAGAAGCCAAACTTCGAACCTGTAAGCCACTGAAAGCTCTGCTTTCAGTGGCTAATGATAGTTGTGAAAACCTTCCTAAGCCACTGAAAAATCTGTTTTGAAAATATCTTTCAAAATTGCAAAAATGTGTTTCCTCCCAACTTACTGATTTTCAAGGTTGTTTCTCTGGGGCTTCTGCAGCTATTAATACACATAGCTAAATGGTTTGCATGAGTCATTTAACTTTTCCTTCAATAGTTATTTTTACTGGGTCTATTGTTGTTGGAAGAGATGAATTTGATTGTCGAGCAACTGGTTGCACATCCTCAAAGATCACTTCTCCTTATGCTTTCAGAGATTCTAAAAACTGGTTTGTTTTCTGTGTTTTCCTTAGTTATATGCCCATACCTTTAGAAGGAACAGTGGCAGGTGCAGATGTCCATACCATTTATCATTTCCACTAATAATCAGTAATAGGATCATAAGTTTCATCACCAATGTCTTCAAAGAAAGGACATGACTATAAACTCCATGGTGCACATAGTTTTCTTTGTTGTTATTCCAATAGCAATTTGTTTCATCATCACGTGAAACCTTGTACTATGTGTTGAAACCTCTAGCAAAAGTTCCCTCATATATGTAGCATAATCACTGCTCCAAGATTGGCAGTGTTGTAGCCATTTCCAGAATTGTTTTACTACGTCGAAGTCTGTAGTGGAATTGGAATGTTGACCAGTGATGAAAAAGTGAAATTGGAGAGAAATTGAGATTACTCTCTAACTAACATTAATGTTTGATAGTAACGATTGCCTTCCTATACACATAAGACTGGGAGAACCTCAAAATCTCCCTTGAACCGGACCTTTCACTCTACTCATTCAAATTCCAAGCACGACTGCATCATTTGAGTTCTGTAAAGTGATTTTACAGCTTTAATGATTGAAATGAAAATTTATAAACAAAGTACACAACTTCTTATTAGATTGCAAAAACTATAAGCATCTATAGTTATATATAAGATGAAACATTTACAAGAACTTAATAGTTCATGTGTGACTCAAGCAAAGTCTCAGTGAAAAACATCTTTGCCACCAAGGGCATTACCCATTTTCCTTTCTCTCCAATTCTCATCCCACGATTTGGCTTTAGCAAATGCCCATTCACGATTTTGAGTGGCATTCATCCCATCTATGTCAGAACCTCTAGAATCCCTCTCATTCCACTCTTGAGAACCTCCAAACTCATTTAAGTCATTCAAAACTATAACATGAGCACTGCAATAATCAGGGGAACCCTCTGCAAGAGGTAGTGCATGCAAGTTACTTTTGTGGTTGCTTACTTTGTCATTTACTCTCTCCAATCCATCCATCGCCATTAAATATTTATTGATTTATTTTTGTGCACCATATGAATTAACAAAAAAGGGGTGATCTGCAACCTTTGATGGAAATTTGCACCTGTACAGTATTGAGACTTATCGTAACACCTTGATTTGAGGCTTTCCTTTGCTTGGAAAACCCTGACAAGTCGTCACCACAAACCTGTAACTGTAAATTCATTTAACCACTTCAACAATCTAGCATCTTAGGCTACGGTGTCATTGATTTCCATATTTTTTCTAAATAACATGATCATCATTTGCCTTTGACACCTACATGACATCTAGATCCTTGTAATCTAGTTTTGGAGAGATAAATCCTCGATATAAAAACTCTCCTCCTACAAATCAAGCACCTGGCAAATAGTTCAATCGATGAGGTGTAGTGAGACACGGGTTAGGAACTTGTTTGGGTTAGGAACATGTGAATTAACATGTGGTTTGTGCTTGACATAGTTAATATTTGATAATTTAGAAAGACCATGTTTAGTTTGGTTTAAAACAAGATCCAAGACTTAGTCATAGGAATTAGACATGTAGCTTTAACTCGTAGCTTTGGCTTTAGTGTAGGTTTGGTGGAATGTGGGTATGAACTAGGGATTTGGGTTAAATTTAGAATCACCTCGAGCACCCACCACTTCATAACAAAAGTGCAAATTGTTATTTGAGGATATAAAAACCAATAAATATAGTATTGTAGGCTATGTAACATTTTATTTTCATTTTGTGTATGCAGTTAATAGGAAGAGGCCAAAGGATTTCTGGGAAAGAGATATCAATGAGATATTGATGAAGAATGTGGAGGATAAGACACTGGCCATCCAAGAGATCTTTGATGAAGACCTGGAAGTTAAAAAATGGCCAGAAAATTTTAGGAATGAGCGTATAAAATAAAAGTTGAGAAAACACTCCAAAAATACCAGTGCATTTTTTATCGCTAACATCTAGCTCCAACTGGGATGGAGACCTCCCTGTGAGGTTTCCAAGAACCTAGTAGTTCCAGTCACCTTTACCATTGGGAATGGAGTTAATTGGCCTTTAGTATTGGGCTTATGCAGTCATTTGGTCTTCACCATTGATCCCCTATAAACCTGTAGCTTGCCTGTGAGGTTTCAAGAACAAGTAGACCTGTGTCTGTCCATTTAACTTGAAAATCTTGCAACCTTCTCAGAAACCATCCACAATTTGTACTTTTTCTAGTCCATTGGGCTATGGGGTCATTTAATGTCGTCACTAGATCTCTACAATCTTTATTCAAACTCTGAATGAAAATTCACTACTGCAAATTAAAAATAATATCCAACCATGCTTGATGGCGAGCTTATTCTCTACCTATTCCTACTCTTAACCAGTAAAAACATGTTCAACATGTGACATCATGCTTTCAATGAAGCCATAATAACATTGAACTATTTACAAAATCTCTTTGCATGCAAATAAATGTCAAAGAACACTTCATGTCGTGCAACTGAATTTCAACTTGCAGAGCATACTTACAATCATTATTCTCTTTGATTCCAAAGATTACACAATTGAAGACTTCTGAAAAACATAACTTCATATAAACGGCTACCGGATCATAGAAAGAAGTTAACTCTACTTGTTTCTCAAGCCTTTCTTCTCCTTCTGATATATGGATCTGCTCATAAACAGGTTTCTACGATTCTGAAAATAGTAGTAAATTGATTTGACTACTAACCCCTTCATGTTTGATATCTTCTTCATAAACGATATCAGTATTTTGTTCATGAGATGTTGCAAATAGAAGAGAATATCTAAAATCTTCAGGCAGAGTAAACTCATCATATTTAATGTCTTCTACAAACATAGAATGGTTGATTTCAACATGATGTTGTTCCTTCATGGGCAAAGAAAAAGGCTCAACAAAACCAGATTCATAGTTGTCATATATGGGATGGTTGTTGCTTAAATCAACATCCTTTGAAGTAAGGATCTGGTCTACTCCATCTTCATACTTATCAACAATACGTGAACAGAAAACTTCTGAATCTTGCAAAGAAAGACAGAAATTCTTCAGATCCTTCTCTCCAATCACAGGTGAAAACATATCGTAGGCAACCTCTTGAAAAAGTGTAGAAAAAACTTCTTCTCTAATTGTTTCTTCATGTAAAACAAAGGTAGCAGGTGCAACAGAGATAAGATCTGATGCATTTACCACTATGAAATTCTTATTTGTATCATGAATATATTGCTTAACAACATAATTTTCATCTTGACAATCAAAAGAAAAGGCTACTTCCTGCTGAACTTGCTTCTCGAATTCATCACAGCAATCTTCAAAGAGACTTTCAGTTGGAAATTCATCTTTACAAAAAAAATGGAAAGCATAATGAAAACTTGCTAATGAGTGAATTTTTGAAGCTAGAAGAGATCTACACCAATCAAGGGCAATCCCCTCTAATGAATGCCTGAAAAGATTAATTTGAACGTCCTCATGTACAATTCCAAGCCAATGAATAAAATCATTAAAATCCAGCAAGTGTTCGGCTGCCACTTCCCACTCTTCTCCTCGAAATATGGGAATATTATGTTCCCATTCATCTCTACTAGGTACTGGATGAGGGTAACCAGAAATACTTGAGAAATTGCAAAATGCATACCTCTTGTTCATTTCATACCATTGAAGTCACCAACAAATTTCTGAACAATGGAGTCGCCACTGAATCTGTCCTTCATGGAGTCACCAGATAGATAATTACAACCAAGAAAATGTCCAGGCTTTGTCTATCATCAAAGTTGTATCTATGTCGTCTCCCAAGGAAGATGAGCTTCAATCTCCTCTCCCCGGCAGTGGCGCCAATTTGTTATCACTCCAGGAAACTCTCCTAGGTTGTATCTCAGAGATGCCCGGTAAATTAACTAATCTTGCAATGGTTTAATCAAAGGGATCAATATGGAGAACTCACTCAAACCTCACACACTCTAGACATGTATGAACATATTCATATAGACAAGGATTTCAACCACAGATGTTCATAAAGTTTAATAGAAGATGAATGTATGGAGAATACCTATTATACTAGCAGAAACATATACACAAGGCATATATGAATGACCAGATAAAATAAGTGAAATACTTGCAGATTATAATGTATGGATGTAATGACAAGTTGACAGTTATCATACATCAGATAAACATAAACAGATGAACATTATATTCCAATACAAGTATAGATAAGAGAGAATATGAAAGTCTGAACAAAGATGGAAAAAGAAGCTTATGTTCTGATATATATTCAAAAAGTCTAAGGAACAAAAAAGTATATAGTCCAATATGAAAAGTTGAACCCTTTAGTCATTCAAAACAATAGACTTTATAGTATTTACAAAGTAGTTTCAAATCCTAAGAAACTGGATCTAAAATACTAAATATAGAAAGTCAAAATAGTTTTCATAGAACTAGGAAATAAACCTATCTTAAGGGTCAAACCCTTATCGAATAGTCTTCAGCAAATCGAAATATATCTTCATTAGTCTTCAACATATTGATGAGATGGTCAAGTACTAGAACTCATCTTTTGACAGTTGGCCAACAATATTCTGGGTGATGACAAGGCAGCTTAAGATCCTGTGCTAACACCTAGGCATATCTTCAACCAAAAATAGGAAAATCTCGACTTGGTATTCTTGTCTTATCATATGCCTCAAAATCTGGAAAAGAAAGATGATTTATATTCCCTTAATTGTTATCCTTCATAAGAAACCACCTTCACGTGCTCTGGAAACAAGAAGACCCGATCTGGGCAAAATTAAGAGCACTCTTCCAGTCTCTGTGTTTTCGGTGGCTTAGAAGCCAAAATTCGAACCTATAAGCCACCGAAATCTCTGCTTTCAGTGGCTAACGATAGTTGTGAAAACCTACCTAAGCCACCGAAAAATCTGTTTTGAAAATAACTTTCAAAATTGCAAAAATATGTTTCCTCCCAACTTACTGATTTTTGAGGCTGCTACTTTGGGGCTTCTGCAGCTATACTTACACATAGCTAAATGGTTTGCATGAGTCATTTAAATTTTCCTTCAATAGTTATTGTCACTAGGTCTATTGTTGTTGGAAGAGATGAATTTGATTGCCCAGCAACTGGTTGCACATCCTCAAAGATCACTTCTCCTTATGCATTCAGAGATTCTAAAAACTGGTTTGTTTTCTATGTTTTCCTTAGTTATATGTCTGTACCTTTAGAAGGAACTGGGGCAGGTGCAGATGTCCATACCATTTAGAATTTCCATTAATAATTAGTAATAGGATCATAAGTTTCATCACCAATGTCTTCAAAGAAAGGACATGACTATAAACTCCATGGTGCACATAGTTTTCTTCCAAATGTTGTTATTCTAATTGCAATTGGTTTCAGCATCACGTGAAACCTTGTACTATGTGCTGAAACCTCCAGAAAAAGTTCCCTCATATCTATAGCATAATCATTGCTCCAATATTGACAGTGTTGTAGCCATTTCAAGAATTGTTTTACTACATCGAAGTCTGTAGTGGAATTGGAATGTTGACCAGTGATGAAACTAGAAGTGAAATTGGAGAGAAACTGAGATTACTCTCTGACTAACATAAATGTTTGATAGTAACGATTGCCTTCCTATACACATAAGACTGGGAGAACCTCAAAATCTCCCTTGAACCGGACCTTTCACTCTACTCATTCAAATGCCAAGCACAATTGCATCATCTGAGTTCTGTAAAGTGATTTTACAGCTTTAATGATTGAAATGAAAATTTATAAACAAAGTACACAACTTCTGATCAGATTTCAAAAACTATAAGCATCTATAGTTATAGAGAAGACGCAAAATTTACAAGAACTTAATAGTTCATGTGTGACTCAAGAAAAGTCTCAGTGAAAAACATCTTTGCCACCAAGGGCATTACCCATTTTCCTTTCTCTCCAATTCTCATCCCACAATTTGGCTTGAGAAAATTCCCGTTCACGATTTTGAGTGACATTCATCCCATCTCTGTTAGAACCTCTAGAATCCCTGTCATTCCACTCTTGAGAACCTCCAGACTCATTTAAGTCATTCAAAATTGTAACATGAGCACTGTGATAATCAGGGGAACCCTCTGCAAGAGATAGTGCATGCCAATTACTTCCATGTATGCTTACTTTGTCATTTACTCTCTCCTATCCATCCATCGCCATTAAATATTTAATGATCTGTCTTTGCGCACCATATGAATTAACAAAAAAGGGGCGATCTGCAACCTTTGATGTAAATTTGCACTTGTACAGTATTGAGACTTGTCGTAGCACCTTGATTCAAGGCTTTCCTTTGCTTGGCAAACCCTGACAAGTCATCACCACAAACCTGTAGCTATTGATTCATTGAACCACTTCAACAATCTAGCATCTGAGTCTATGGTTCCATTGATTTCCATAATTTTGGTAAATAACACGATCATCATTTCTCTTTGACACCTACATGACATATAGATCCTTTTAATCCAGTTTTGAAGAGATAAATCCCAGATATAAAAACTCTCCTCCTGCAAATCAAGCACCTGGTAGATAGTTCAATCGATGAGGTGTAGTGAGACACGGGTTAGGCACTTGTGCTTTGACTTATTTCTAACTCGTGGCTTAGGGCATGTGAATTAACATGTGATTTGTGCTTGACTCATGGAGTTGGCTCATAGTGAATATTTGATAATTTAGAAAGACCGTGTTTAGTTTGGTTTAAAACAAGATCCAAGACTTAGTCGTAGGAATTAGACATGTAGCTTTGGCTTTAGTGTAGGTTTTGTGGAATGTGGGTATGAACTAGGGATTTGGATTAAATTTAGAATCACCTCAAGAACCCACCACTTCATAACAAAAGTGCATATTGTTATTTGAGGATATAAAAGCCAATAAAGCTAGGAGTGTAGGTTATGTAACATTTTATTTGCATTTTGTGTATGCAGGTAAGAGGAAGAGACCAAAGAATTTCTAGGAAAGAGAGATCAATGAGAGCTTGATGAAGAATGTGGAGAATAAGACATTGGCCATCCAAGAGAGCTTTGATGAAGACCTGGAAGTTAAAAACTGGCCAGAAAATTTTAGGAATGAGTGTATAAAATAAAAGTTGAGAAAACACTCCAAAAATACGAGTGCATTTTTTATCTCTAACAGATACTTCGTACATTTTGTTCTGCTAGATCTCTAGGAATTATTCTGAATCCAATGAGAATGGGTTGTCACTTCGCCAGCTCAAATTCCCATCTGTTGTAGGATTAATGTAGTCCTATTATCTGGTTATCAATTTGTATATGTTTTCTAGTTCATATGCGTGGTCTTCTTATCTGATGGGTTTTGTGTGTCTCTAACCTTCATCAGGATCCAAAGGTGAAATGAACCTAAGGCCATCTCTTTCAAATGTAATTCTTATTTTCTTTAAATCAACCATAGTGGAATTATTGAAAGCCCAATCAATTCCTAACAGTGCAGGGTAAGGACAACTATCATTAACTATCTCAATCACCTCAAAGTCTGCAAACGTCCTTACTCCATCGATGTCCACAGGGACACGTTCTAATCTTCCAAAGGGGATTACAGCTTATTGATTAGACATCCTAAGTCTGATAGGGGAATAGCTCAACTTAGGTTTTCCCATCAGTGCCCACGTTTGCTTCATCATGACATTGACCTCCGACCTTAAGTTGAGGACCACATAGTCTATATCGTACTCTCTAATCTAAGCATTAAGGTGTAGTTATTTATTTGTCCTTCTATTCTTGGATAGTTGATGTACTTCTTTATTCAGCAAAGGATCTACCCTTCCTATCTCATATTGTATGACCAAATTTTGTAGTTCTTGTATGACTTTTTCATCTTTAATCAACTCAATAAATGTAAACAAGAAACTGACAAGTTTACTCACCTCTTTTCCATCTACGGGCGAAGTAGACTGATCAAATGCCAGAGGCATTCCATATTCTCTTACTTATGGGCGAACCTTTTATGAAGAAGCCTGATCTCTTCTGAATTCCTTTCTTGCTTCCTCAAATATCTACTTCTCTTTCCTTGGGTCAAATTCTTGTTTCTTCTTTGCAGCTTCCCTCACTCCTAGTTCTTTTGTACTCTTTCCTTGGGTCACTATGTCTTCTCCTGTAACAACGCCTCCTCGTGTGATAACAGTGACTCTAGGATATTCTCCATGAGGTTCTTCTTTTATTAGTTTTATTTTTTGATTTCCTCCTCGTTTCTTCTGAAGCTTAGCCAGCAATGTTGGGCATTCCTCAATAACATGCTTGAATGAGTTGCAGTAGATGCAAGTGGTACAAGGGTTCTGACAGTCCTTTTCCAAGTGTCTTGGATGTGCGCAGTTATAACAGATGATTTTTCCTTGACCTCGACCCATACCTCCTCCTCTTCCTCTTCCTCGGAATCCACCCTGCGGGTTGAAGTTTCCTCTCCCAGGGGAATTATACTGTACAATGCTTCCTTCTTGTTGTACTTCACCTTGAATTTTGTATATATCCCTATACCTTTCATGCATGAGATCGTAATGCCTACAATCCCTTTCATTGTGTCCTACTGACTTACAGAACGTGTAATATATATTTGTGGGTGTCTGGACATATTTTTGCAGATAGTAACATTCACCAGAGCGATGTCAATTTCTACATACCTCGCACCAGGGTAAGGTAACTTGCTTCAAAGGGCTTCGAGCTCCAGAGGTCAAGTATTCCTGAAATAAGGGATAGTGTTCCTTGTCATGGCCTTCTAATTTTCATATGATACACCAGATGTCTTCTCTTTTATCTTTTCCCTTGTCTTTCTTCATATCTTCGACCTGCAATGATAAGCTAGTTAGTTGACTCAAGATTTGACTCATACTTGAGATGGATTCTCCCATAGGGGTTGATTCTAATTTCATGGCAATCTCCAATGCCTCATCCTGGGAAGTAATATTTTGTTGCATCAAAGGAACTCTAATGTGTGGCAAGAGGGAAGCAATGAACCATTCTTTGTTATGCTCATCTGGGATCTGAAAACTCAAATGGCATGTCAAGGTCTTAAATCTCTGATCAAACTCCCACACAGGTTCAGTTGTTCTTTTCTTGATTTCTTTTAGTTTTGTAATGCACTGCGACTCTGATTTAGGTTTCTTGAATTCGGCAGTTAGTGCAGTCTTAATGGAATTCAATGGTTTAGGTGTATCTCCTTGGACAAATTTCATGTACCAGCTCAGTGCGTGATCTCTTAGGGTAGTGTTGAACTGAGCACATTTGATAGCTTCATCGGTGATATTCTTAATACTCCACACAGGGTCACATAGAAACCAATGATAATCAGGATATTAATATCCATCTCCTCTAAAGGTGGGTAACCTCATCTCATCTTCCATAGATCTTCCTAGGTTTCTTGACTGAGTATGTGGTGGACTGCTAGTGACAGTGCTCTAAGCGTTCTGACGACTTAGGTTACTCTGGTTACTTAATGTTGTTGCAGTAATGTTAGAAAAACAAGACCGTGGAGAAATAAAATAAAACAAATGCGGAAACAAAACATAGAAGATACACAATACAATAGAGACACAGATTTACGTGGTTCACCCAGTGTGGGCTACGTCCACCAGAGTAATTTCCAGGTCCTTCCTTTATTATTATCCAGCATATGAAGGGATACAACCTACAACAAACCGACTGTAACTTCCTCTTTTTTCTCTCACAGTCTCCTATATCAAAATACAATATTCACAATCAACCATAGCCGCAATACATTTCCCTCATAAAAGAGGGTTGCCTTCTAGGGAAAAAAACCTAACATAATCTCTATCGTTAGATCTGTGACCTTATAATGAATGGTCCATATTTACAATGAAATTACAATATACATTTACAAGGCAATTTTTCCTCTGGGGGGGCGCTTGCCCCCGGACCCCACAGAGGGGGTACCCCCCTCTGCACTCCCCCACGTGGAAGAGTGTACATACTTTTAGGGTGTAAATACTTCATGGAGTATAAACACGGTTGAAAGTAAAATACCTCTGAATCAGGAAGATAATCAAGCTCCACAACCAACAATCTCCCACTTGGAGATTGATCTTAACAACTCCACCGTTGTTGTATATGCTGGTATCTAAACCTTCTTGGACCTGCCAAATTCCTCATCTTCATCTTCATTCTTGAAGACCAACTGAAACTAAGAAGGAACTCAGTTTCTCCCTGGTTACTCCCTTTGTTAACATGTCTGCAGGATTCTGGCTAGTGTGTATCTTTTCCAACTTCAAATGTCCATCTTCCAAGGTGGATCATATGAAGTGGTACCTCAACTATATATTCTTAGTCTTTGAATGGAAGGCTGAGTTCTTTGCAAGATGAATGGCACTCTCACTTTCACAGTACAACCTGCTATTCTCTTGCTTCTTTCCTAATTCCTCCATAAACCTCTATAACCAAATCATCTCTTTACTAGCCTCTATAGCAGCAACATAATCTACCTCTGTTGTTGAAAGTGAAACAACCTTTTGCAGTTTTGAAATCCAACTTACTGATGTTCCACCTATACTAAACACATACCCTGTGGTACTCCTCCTGCTATCTTTATCACCTACCATATCTGAATCAACATATCCTTGTAGAACAGTTTCTGAACCTCCAAAACATAATGCATGATTAGTAGTACCTCTCAAGTATCTGAGAATCCACTTT
>ML830336.1:53669-66241 GCA_009831015.1 Picea engelmannii | reverse complement strand
CAAAGCATCTTGTAACACATCACCTGTTACATTTGCTTCCTGATTTCTCTCCTGTTGTCCATCTCTTTGTTTCTTTGGAGCTCTGCAGTCTTTCTTCAGATGTCCTTTCTTCCCACAATTCCAGCACTCTATCTTTCCAAGTCCGGATTTGGATCTTCCCTTCCTAGAATTCCCACGGTTCCCGAAACCCTTTCCTCTATCTTTTTGTCTTCCCCTGTTCTCCGTGTTCAACGCATTTCCTGATGTCTCACCTGTGCTTTTCCATCACATTTCCTCACTAAGGATAACACCAACAACATCATCAAATTTTAAAGTGTTTAAACCAGAGACAGAGTTACTTACATCCATGACCAAGCCGTTCCAGCTTTCTAGCAATGAGCACAAGATTAGAAGATCCCTGACCTCATCATCAAAGTCCACTTTTATAGAACTTAGTTGATTAGTAACCATATTCAAATCATTTAAATGATCTGCAACAGACCCACCTTCCGACATCTTCATATTAAATAATCTCTTCATTAGAAATACCTTATTGGACACTGAGGGTTTTTCATACAATTTGGCCAATGCATCCATCAAACCCTTTGCTGTCTTTTCTTTCGAAATATTGAAATCCATCGATGTTGTCAGGCTCAGCCGTATCGTTCCTAGAGCCTTTTTGTCAAGAATATCCCATTCTTATTCCTTCGTAGCCGTCGGCTTCTTTGTTATTCTGCCCAATGGTAGGAATAGATCCTTCTGATATAAATAGTCTTCCATCTACATCTTCCATAACTGGTAGTTTTGGCCGTTAAATTTCTCAACCCTAAACTTTCCATCTTCCGACATTGCTCCCACTCGAACCAAGAACCCTCTTTTCCTGCGAGTTACCTTTCGCTCTGATACCAATTGTTAGAAAAAACAGGACCGTGGAGCAATAAAATAAAACAAATTCTGAAACAAAACACAGAAGATACACAATACAATAGAGACACAGATTTACGTGGTTCACCCAGTGTGGGCTACGTCCACCATAGAAATTGTCAGGTCCTTCCTTTATTATTATCCAGCATATGAAGGGATACAACCTACAGCAAACCCGTTGTAACTTCCTCTTCTTTCTCTCACAGTCTCCTATCTCAGAATACAATATTCACAATCAACCATAGCCGCAATACATTTCCCTCATAAAAGAGGGTTGCCTTCTAGGGGAAAAACCCTAACATAATCTCTACCATTAGATCTGCGACCTTATAATGAACAGTCCAGATTTACATATAAATTACAATATACATTTACAAGGCAATTTTTCCTTCGGGGGCTTCACCCCTGAACCCCCATCGGAGGACGCTTCCCCCAAACCCTCGTTGGGGGCTCGCTTGCCCCCAGACCCCGCAGAGGGGGTACCCCCCCTCTGCACTCCCCCTCATTAAAGAGTGTACATACTTCTGGGGTGTAAATACTTCATGGGGTATAAACACGGTTGAAAGTAAAAGACCTCTAAATCAGGAAGATAATCAGGCTCCACAACCAACAAGTAACAGGACGAATAATAGTACTTACTTCAACAGTTGGCGCAGTTCTTGAATTTTATGTCTCTTCTCAGTGAGGTTCCTTTGTCCTAGCGGATTTTGAATGCTCTTCATCTGTCAGATATGCCTCTTCTCCACTGTAGAACCCTTCATCTCTGTAGTTCTTCTTAAATAGGTTCGCAAGGTGAACTTCTCTGAATACTTTCCCACTGCGCATATGTCCAACCTCTGTATCATTGTCGTTGTCTGAATTTTTGAACATTTAGCTCTTCCGATCATACCAATTACTATATCTTCAAGATGTTCTTCTCATCCAATAGCATCTTAATCTTCAATTTTAGAAAATGTAAAAATTTTCCTCTAGGTCCCTTAAAGAAATATCTCTCTTCTTGGTTATACGATTCCACTCTGTCAACAACAAACTCAGTGATATACCCTCCAATGGTGCTATCAAACTAGTGATATACTACTCTTGACATGGTGTTGTCAACTCTCTTAACCTTCTTGATCAGCGTCGACGTCCAAACCACAGGTGGTCTGAGTCTGACTTCGAACTGGGTATCTTCTAACCTATCTAGCCACTCATATAGCTCCTGATGGATTCCTCCAAAGAAAATTTTGTGTATATCAGTAAAGATATATCTTCCCAACCAATCCTTTGTACTAAGATTAGGGTTCTTGTTCTAGGCTTTAGCAAAGTCCTTTTCTTGATCTTCTATCCACTTCTGAATCTTTGTCTTCAATGGAAACCACCTTGACATTCCCTCAAGAAGATTCTAGTCCTGGCAATGGAACCATTTGTTGGCACAAGGGCAGACCCAAGGTTCAACACTACAACAATGCACCAACAATCCCTAACTATTGGCCCTTTCGTAAACACCTGCGAAGCAGATGCAGTCTCACCTGAAGTAGCTATAGGGGGTTGCAAGACACAGGTGTCTACAACCAGAGGAAATGCAGAGTGGATTCACAGCAACAACACATAGCCACCTATTTATCCTTTATCTTCCTTAAGCCTACTATGCAAGTTACATTTCATATCTAACACAATATCACATTAGCATCATATCAAATGATAGAGAACACATCATCAATCACACATAACACAAGATATACGTGGTTCACCCTCTCCCTAGGGCTACATCCACAAAAGTGTACTTTATGATATATTAAGATGGAAGCATATAGTTATTATCGACGATCTTAGCTAGCAGGTCTTCTCTTCTTCTCTTCTTCTCTCTCTCTTTCTCTCCCCTCCCTACGCACCTAGCTGGAGGGTTGATCTTCTTACCCAATTGAATCTCTTACAATACCAGAAGGCTCTTGCACTCAGCACTTCTCTCTCACACAATAGTACTCACTCAATCATACAATAACAATGAACTCTCAACCAACTTAGCACCAACCCATCCCAAGTCCTTTAGACCTTTATTTATACATTACAATAGCTCTCGGACACCCTTAGGTTAAAACCTAAGTTTCAAAACCCTAGATACCAAAACCCTAGGTGTCTAAAACCCTAGGTCAACTTGACCTGCGTTTTCAGGGCTTCGCCAGCCTGTCTTTCCTTCCTTCACGCGCGGTGCTTCAAAGCATCTGTTGACATCTTCTTTCACTTGTTGAGTTGTCCCCGATCCATCTTCCTTGTTGATCTTTCAGCTTCGATATCCTCTTCTAATGGCTTGTTTTCTCTTACTTTGCTCTGTCTTTTCTGCTCTTTTGCTCACTTCAAGGCAATATCACTCACTGTGTCTTCTGCACAGTTTGCATTTTTCCTTCTCTCCCTTAATCTTCACTTGCTTCCATAACCAAGGGCCAACAATTCCCCTTAGTAATTTTACAATGAAACATAGAGGTTGACTATTAGGGAGCCAAAATCATTTCTATCAACATGGTCTCATCCCATTTGATAATAGTCGCACTCTTTTAGAGTGGATAATGCCAAGGTTTGGACCAAAGGTATAATTGATATTGCTTACTCTTTCACCACTAAAGATCCCCAAACCACATGATTTCATCTTGAAAGAAAGGTAACCTATTACACATGTTCGTGAAGAGGTAGCTTAGTGTCCATTTTTAGGTATCCTTACCCATGTGGATCTCGCAATATGGAGGGCACCTAAAATAAATTCTACAGGCCTTGGCACCTCTCACTACCCACTTCCCCATAGTTATAACTGTCTCTTTTGTACCTGAATTCAACTATGCAGGGGAAATTAGCTCCCCCTATTCTTAGTTGTTTGGAAGGACCCCATAGATGTACTAGGTTTTATTTTAGTGCATCAAGTTTATCTTATAGGATAGAGTCTTTTATCTTTATAGGATAGAGTTTCTTGAGTTAGGATTTATTTATTTTTCAAACACACTTAAAACCACTTGATGCACCACCTAATCACATGGTGTGTGTTGTTTGATCATGATTGGCTTATCTCATTACTTCATTTTATTTAGTATTTTTATTAGCTTGTTTCATATTTAGGGTGAAACTTTCCTCGGGATATCATATATCCCCATAAGAGACGGTCTCATTGGCTACAATTCCTTTGACATGAGTTCCCCATTAGACGCATTATCTTCCCTACTCAACAAAATAGGGTTATCCACCCTAACCCACCTTTGGGTTCTATCTCTTCTAATTCAAAAACCCTCTCCCCATTGAGGGGTGTTGGTACATCCAATTCCAAGCCCATTTCCACCTCCTTAGGTTCGTCATCTTCATCCAACCCAAGTTCCACCATGGTTGGAGCTAATATTGTATTTAATGCTAACCAAAATTATATGCTCTTAATAGAAAGTTTAAATCCCCCCAATATAAACAATTTAATCAATGATCACATCCAACATGACCCCAATCAACCCAATATGGAAAATAAACTTCCCTCTAACATCCCAAAGTTTGAGGGTATGCCCAGAGAGAATCCTTCCAACCATATCATGTATTTTCACCTGTGGTGTTCCTCCAATTCCATAATTGAGGATTTGATTAGGTTGTGACTATTTCAATGCACTTTGATGGGTTCTTATGCCAAATGGTACATATACCAACCTCGTAATACCCATAGAACCTTTGAGCCTATAGCCAAGGTTTTCCTCACTTTATTCCAACTCCCAGTCTGCCATGACTTGGGGATATAAATATTGACCAGTTTCTATCAAACCATTGCCACTCACATCTTGGATCACATCCATGAGTCGTGTAGACAACAAGGCTTATGAAAATTTGATATCAATGATTCTTTCCTCGTGGACTAGTTCCTGAAATCCCTTCTTCCTCCCATTTCCAAGGATGTAGCCATCACTCTCCCTAGGAATAAGGAAGAAGCTATCCAAAAATACTAGAAGTATAATATAATATAAGCACATTTAGGGTATCTTTGTACCATCCTTCCTGATTCCCCTCCCTCTCACTCAGATAACTTGTCTACACCATGGGTATCACATGTGGTTGATGGCCTTATTGGATCTATGTCTCATACATATCCACACCCTACTCCAGGACCTAGTGGATATGGTAACCCTTACGAAGGGGTTAACACTTCTTATGGATATCCTAACCCCACTCAGTATTTACCTCGCTTCTCATCCCAAGTAGTCACTAGTACCTCTTACCCTACACCCCATGCACATCCACGTGTACATGGGCCTGGTTATAATAGTTCTTCTTGTAGTAGGTATTCTATAAACCCCTATTACCACTTTCCTATCCCACTGCCAGTTGCTTTGTCCTTCCAGAAAGGGTTCTCCAAACCCCTATTGGTCAACCTACACCCCTCCACAATGGAAAATGTACACACAAAAAACTATGCCCAATCCTCATAATTAGAATAAGAAGAAGAACAAAGGGAAGGGTATGCAAAATAATCAAAATCAGGGGAACCAAGGGAACCAAAATCCACAACAAAATACCAATGATGGGCGCAATCAATCTTCCACAACCCAGTTCCAAGGTAACAATCCCCAACCCAAGCAAGGGAAGAATCAAAACCTTTGTATTAATAAACCTTGTGCTAGTTAGGGTGTATATGAACACTATACCCATGAATGTCCCTTGTTACCTAAGATGTGTCGTATAGGGGAAGTAGTTGAGGCCACCAAAAATGCTAACAATAAACCTATCCCACCCTCCTCATCGCAGCTAATTGTGTTGAGAAATCCTTTTCCAACACAAATATTTTTGCCCAACACAAAATCCACTCCTTCTGGACCACCTCTCTCTTCCACCACTCCTAGGAATGGGAATTACCAGATCCTTTACTTAGATTCAATTCATGATGTCAAACTTCACCACTCAATCCTGTCAGTATGGTATGCCCCTTGAAGTATAACCTATTGAGTATTTTTATCCCCCTCCATCCAATAATGGACCTTTACATATTCTCACCTAGATGCAAACCTACTTCCCAAGGTACCTAAGGTTCCATTAAGACATAATTCCTCCAACTCCCATGTGTCAACAACCCAAAACTATAGCATAGTAGATGAATTAGCTCAATCGCTTATAGTGATGTCATCCCTTGAAGTCCTCCAGAGATGTCCTTTATAATGGAAGGATTTTCTATCTTCTTTGGGAATTTTTGATCCATCATATGATAGGATGATTACCTTTGATAGTGACAAGGATAAACCTTCTTGATTACCACCTTCAGTGGCCTTTCAAATTCCAGTGTCCATCAATAATTATGTCATTCATCAATGCATTATTGATGAAGGAACATCCACATGTGTCATGTTGGCCCAAGTCTATAAGAATTTAATCTCCCCAACACTCATCCCATCTACAATCTCCCTTTGTGAGTATGATGGTTGGCCCTCTCAACCTGAAGGGATTATTAGAATTGTCTCATCCAATTAGGAGGAAAGGAAGTATGTATTGACATTGAACTTATAGATTCCATTTTGGACTATAACATCCTTCTAGGTTGAAGCTTAATGTATTCCATGAAGCGATTTTCCTCTTTGTTCTTTCGTAAAACGATCTTCCCCTATAATGGGAAATTGTTTACTATCAATCAGTTGACCTACCATGATCCTCAAGAACAACTTCACCCCAACCACATGATGTATTCCTTGGGTGGAATCCAAATAGTTCCCTCTCTTTCAAACATCATCCCTAGAGTCTACAAAGACTCAACATTACTTGGTGCATATTATGGGCCTCCCCCTATAGTTACCTACCCCAATTCATCTAATGTATGTATGGTTTCATCGTCTCATAGGCCAGGAAAACCACCTCTGCAACCATCGACCAAACCATTGATTCTAGCATCTCCAATATCACCACTAATAGGGAATCCCCATCCACATTACCCCTTTGTCCAGGTCCCTTTCTTATTTCTACCTCCAGGAATAGTGAGTACCCCCATTATGGCCACTTTGAATTTGTGGAACCTTAGATTAAGGATTTTGGTTTGGTACTTGGATCCACCTCCTACTCCTCGTCCACCCTCTACACCAACTCCTTATTTTGACTTGATTATTGTTCATTCAATACCAATGACCCCTATAGACCCTAAGGAACCTATGTAGGCCCCTCCTTAACCAACACGGGCCTAGAAAGGAATCAACAAAGGGGAGGAATCCATAAATAAAGGTAGCACAGAAGATCCTAAATAAGCCATGGCAAACCAAAACATAGCATCGAGGGCCATACCTACATGTTCCTTATGCGATATCCCTAGCCTCACTACCAACAATTGTCCTAGGCTCCCTAAAATTAAATAACTTTATAACACCAATGATTTGCAAACAAATCCTTCCATATTGGTTGTGCACATTACTCTCCCTAATTTGTTTGTTAGTTATATTCCACTCACCAAGAAGACCCAACTGCAGTAGTAGAGGACCCTACTCTCAAGCATGAAAAATATTCCCAAGCCAATCATCAACCAATCATTGAGATTGGCCCCTCTAAAGTGAAACCCGATGAGAATTCCATGCAAATTCTCTACTTACCAACTTCCATGGAATCGAAATTATCAAAAAATGCTATATTCTTTGTTGGTGTACAATAGAGTATCCCTTGCATGCCCAATGTACCTTCTGTCTCAACATTGGTGGAGCCTTCATCCACTAGTATTCAATCTACCTCGGTAGATGTTTCATATGTGAACCATACTTCTCATTCTCATGGTGTTTATTGGTTTCACCACCCCATCTTCCACCACTCCATATGGTAGTGTAGACTCTATTCATCCCATTTTCCATTCTGGTGAGGACATTCTAGATTCCCTAACCACTCCATATTAACCTTGAGATGATTCACCTCATCATTAATACTTTTTTCCTCAGCAACCTAGTCCCTCCAACCAATATGTTGTTGAATTGAAAGATCTTTTGGGTGATCATTTGCTTGCCATATCCACAGAAAATCCATGGTATGGTAACACTTGTTTTAGTACCCATGACCTGAGTCCATTTTTTACTCATATGTAAATAATAGATTGTCAATCCACCTTTATATTTCCAAAATTGCATCCATACTAAATATTTGTATGTTTCTTACGTGGGGAATTCTCCTCCCATGTTGCATATACACAAAGAAGGGGGGATCATGTCCACCTACTCATACCTGATCATTTCCCCCCATCATCATCCGATGGGGGGGAGGGTATTATCATTCTTGGGGGCATGATGGCCCCTCTAGCCAATTTCAAATGTGATCATTATCCACTCTATGCCTAGGCCATGAAGGCCTAAGTTGGGAATACCCACCTCTCATTGTTTGAGTTGTATATCCAGCTAACCTCACCAGCACAATATCTTCACACTACATATATAAGATTATCAATACCATATATTGAAACGGTATAATATGTGCAATTCAAAAATAGATTGGTGATCCCACACTTACCATCAGGCCCCATGTTCAACCTAGTGGGAGGGGTAACTCTAGAAAGTCGCCCTCATAGTCTGTCCCCTTATCCATATTTCAATTAATGCACCATTTATGCCATTGGAATCATATTACTTAGGCATTCTCCAAATTTTGTGATTTGACACTTCACCAAGATGCCATTTTTTCAAGAAGCATTAAAGAATGTTTGTTTCCTTAAAAATTCCCACATAGTTGTCTCTATTACTTGAGAACCATATTTCTTGGTTATTTGTTAACTTATGAGTAGGAATTCCCCATGGATAACATATTTTATTCATGGATATGGGTCTCCTATAGGCCTTAATTTCCCTCGAATTTAGCATAGTTTAACTCCCTTATGTTTGTTTCATTTTCCTTTCATTTCCTGGAAATTGCCTATAGGAATCCCCTCACTTGGTAGATGGACCAACCCCTCCATCCTTTTCATTTTCCAATCTACTCGATGAGATAGCCTTCCTCACATGGTTTCCCTAGAATAGTGACCCTTGTTGCATTTTGGTGCCCATGTTGTTTAATCCCCTTAGGGGTTGGGAGTCTGGTTAGTCTACATACCATAGTTGAGCCACATGCATTTATTCTCATCGTGTTGACATCCATACCCTCTAGACTCCCTCATTTATGATTTGTATTTGTTGGATTATCATGTATCACAAGCCCTCCGCTTCATCCATACAGTGACAATTCTTTGTTTTTATGCCACCATTCACCCACCCATAAGGAGATTTCCATTAATGTCTCTACCATTGATCACTTCCATTTTCAATTTGCACCTTCATCATTACCATCATCTGGTTGTTTTCTAGGGAATTTATCTCCTCGTTTCCCATATATATACCCATTTTGTTTCCCCTATGGGATTTTGATTGTATATTGTGTCTTTCAACACACTGGTTAGATCTGTTGTATCCTCCTTTTGGTACTACATATCTTACCCTTTCCTCCTAGAATCCCCTTAGGAAATACCAGGAGGACCTTGTGATTTTAAAGTACTTGATTTAGTTTTGGAAACATCCTTGTTTTACCCTTGTTCAGAGCATCTAAGATGAGTCACATGGAATCTGTTCATTTCCACACTATGTCCTATTACAGTTAGTCAGCACCTCCATGATTCATACCCATCCCATGTCTCCCTCTAGTTTTCCTAGTGTTTTAATTATATGTCCCAAGAAATCCATGTGCCCGATAATTGACCATTAACTATGGAATGCTTTTAATTCTTGTCGAGTCAACCTCACAATTATGCTCTGAACAAGGGAAGTCTTGATTCTACCTCTCATTGTATTCCCATCTACCTATGGTGTCAATATCTATCAAACACACCTTACTTTCTACCTCATGCTAGATTCAAGGATTCATTATTTCCTTGGTTTCAATGGGCCTTCCCCTATTGACTTCAACACTTGTATTCTAGGGGTCTAGCTTAGAGGATTGTGTACCTTGGATGCATCTCCATCCTTAGTGGGCGTATCGAACCAAGCATACAGAGTCATTAGTTCTATTTGACTTGGTTGTTTCTCACATGCTTGACTTTAGATCATCATCACACACTTAAGAATCGTACTCCTAATGGATCTGTGACCCAGTTGATTGTACTAGTTTACCATACATGTGTGAGATGCATTATACCTTATGAGGGGGTTTCCCTTTAGGTAGTCCCCCACATGTTATGACGTCAGCATTTCATTTCAAATATATAACTCCATTTGATGTACTTTGGATACTAGGCCTAAGGAGTCCCTTTCATTCTTGGGCGTCGGAAAACTTCCCCCTATCGACATTAGCACCTTCATTTTATGGGTTAGTCCTATGTACCCTAGTACCTATCCATGTCATTGATGGGTTACATTAGATCAATTTGAGAGATTCATCATTACTCTTAGACTTGGTAGGATCTCATGTGATCGACTTCAGCGCATCATCACACCGTTGATATTCGTACATATATCCATGATCTCGTCTCAAATGCAATTATTGAGATTTGATTGGCTTGGTTATTCCAGTCTCATAGCCCTCAGTTTGAGCTTCCATTTAGCTCACTCATTTCATATCTTCAATCATTAAGAAATGAGTCCCATTCTCGTTCAGCAAGGCTTCTCAGGTTGTTTCCACCCCCCTTCACCTTGAGTGGGGGCATCAATTCCTATGTACCTAGATCAACAACAATTATGATGTAGACATGGTCCTTTGACTTGAGCACATGTATATGGGATTGTTTATTTCATTATATTGTACTCTATCACTCTTTTTCCATCATTGTATTGTATTTGAGACCTCATGTTATCTCACGTGTTCATCCCCTTAATAATAAGCACGCGATTGTAATCATTATCAAGAGTTATCTCAACAAGTATGAGTATGCATACCTTGTCCCTATTGAGATGATGCAACTCACCACTTGTTGACTTTCTTTTTGACATGTTGTCTCCTTCGGCCTCTTTCACGAGCAGTTTTGCTCCCCACGACACTTCTCTCTCTCCTTGGTTGTCTCATTCCTTGGAAAAAGAAAGATATAATGTATTTTGGTCATACAATGTGCTCCAAACCTCATACATTAGGAGGCATCTATTATCACCCAAACATTGACCACCTAGACCAAAATTTTAGGTGTATCGAAATGCACCATGCATAGTATGGGTATTATGTCTATAGAACCATTTTAAACACCATTCCTCACTATTATAGCTTAAGGAACCTTTTTCCTAAAGTTATTTTCACCTTATACAGTCAAAAAACCCATTTTATAACTTGTCCCTCTTGGGATTATTTAAAAAAGAAAAACAAAAGAAATCAAAATCAAAATTTTGCTCATAAAACAAAGAGGCTTCCCCCCATTTCACATATTCATTTTTTGTGAATACATGTTGGATTTGCATCAGAGCTCAAGAGCCCTAGATTCTTGAGAGAAATTCCCTCGGTATCCATTGTTAGACACAACTACAAGGGAGAGAGAGAAACCATACACTCAAGGAATAGAAAGAACCCTCCCAAACAGGAGGCCAAGGAGATCAACATCTTGAAGGGGTTTCTTCATAGGTGCTTTGTAAAGATTTTTAATTGGGTAATGGATTATTATTTCATTCTTTCATGAATTTGTTGTTATAGTTTGTTATTTTTTCCACACTTTGTTTATTTCCATCTGAATAGCATAGATATGAAGAAGAGCATGTTCATTCAAAGATAAGGTTTATAGTTTTTCTGTGTTATTGTTTGTAATCTTGAAGTAACCACTAGATTGTAGATCTGCTAACCCTTGTTACAGATTTACACCAGCACTCATGTTTCTAGTCCTTTACTTTTTATATTTCATTCATTAATTGGAATATATTATATTCTTCTAGATTAATGGTGATGAGTGTGATTTAAAAGAATCAAAGGATCTTGAAAACTTTTTAACCTGTCTATTTTTATTACATCTTTAATAGTTAATGAATTTTTATTTTATTGAACTCGTGTTCTTTTATTATGTTTTTACACAATGAGGATGAGGAGGGTTCAAAATATGAAGGGGTAACTAACAACAATTCAATAAACTTATAATGTCAAATTCATTTCATTTCCTTATATGTGTAGATATTTTTTCATGCTACGTTGTATGCAAAGTTGACATTTCCCCGGAGTGGTAGTGCAACACCTATTTATAGGAAATCCAATCAACTTATGATGTTAAATTCACTTCATTTCTTCTCTTCGGCCTCAAATGCTAGGAGATAGAGCTTTAGGGGTGGTTGATTAGCACCTCTCAAGTGAGACATCACAGCCCCCCTCCCTCACTACAGGTTTCATTATTAGGTTCTATGATTTTATGTTTCTTGATCTTAGGCTATATACCTTATCTAGCATAGTTTAGATATGTTTTTGTCATGCTTTTATATGATTTATAGTAAAATCCTTTGTGTTCCCACTTTTTATTCCACATTGTTGTATTCATCATTCCCTTTGACCTATTTATAGTTAATAGTTGGACATTAATAAAATTATTGTATCTTTTATTATCTTATGTTATAGGTATAAATATTTTTCTATGCTATGTTGTATATAAAGTTGATATTTCCATAGGGTGGAAGTGTACTGGAAAAAAGAAATTAAAAAAAAAAAAATCATTTGAATTACTTATGTGTTAGAAATGTTGTTTTATTTCATCTTTAATTTGTTTATGTATTATAGTAACTTAACTTTGTATTTTTTTT
>ML830336.1:38610-53569 GCA_009831015.1 Picea engelmannii | reverse complement strand
CAATTCCTTTGACATGAGTTCCCCATTAGACGCATTATCTTCCCTACTCAACAAAATAGGGTTATCCACCCTAACCCACCTTTGGGTTCTATCTCTTCTAATTCAAAAACCCTCTCCCCATTGAGGGGTGTTGGTACATCCAATTCCAAGCCCATTTCCACCTCCTTAGGTTCGTCATCTTCATCCAACCCAAGTTCCACCATGGTTGGAGCTAATATTGTATTTAATGCTAACCAAAATTATATGCTCTTAATAGAAAGTTTAAATCCCCCCAATATAAACAATTTAATCAATGATCACATCCAACATGACCCCAATCAACCCAATATGGAAAATAAACTTCCCTCTAACATCCCAAAGTTTGAGGGTATGCCCAGAGAGAATCCTTCCAACCATATCATGTATTTTCACCTGTGGTGTTCCTCCAATTCCATAATTGAGGATTTGATTAGGTTGTGACTATTTCAATGCACTTTGATGGGTTCTTATGCCAAATGGTACATATACCAACCTCGTAATACCCATAGAACCTTTGAGCCTATAGCCAAGGTTTTCCTCACTTTATTCCAACTCCCAGTCTGCCATGACTTGGGGATATAAATATTGACCAGTTTCTATCAAACCATTGCCACTCACATCTTGGATCACATCCATGAGTCGTGTAGACAACAAGGCTTATGAAAATTTGATATCAATGATTCTTTCCTCGTGGACTAGTTCCTGAAATCCCTTCTTCCTCCCATTTCCAAGGATGTAGCCATCACTCTCCCTAGGAATAAGGAAGAAGCTATCCAAAAATACTAGAAGTATAATATAATATAAGCACATTTAGGGTATCTTTGTACCATCCTTCCTGATTCCCCTCCCTCTCACTCAGATAACTTGTCTACACCATGGGTATCACATGTGGTTGATGGCCTTATTGGATCTATGTCTCATACATATCCACACCCTACTCCAGGACCTAGTGGATATGGTAACCCTTACGAAGGGGTTAACACTTCTTATGGATATCCTAACCCCACTCAGTATTTACCTCGCTTCTCATCCCAAGTAGTCACTAGTACCTCTTACCCTACACCCCATGCACATCCACGTGTACATGGGCCTGGTTATAATAGTTCTTCTTGTAGTAGGTATTCTATAAACCCCTATTACCACTTTCCTATCCCACTGCCAGTTGCTTTGTCCTTCCAGAAAGGGTTCTCCAAACCCCTATTGGTCAACCTACACCCCTCCACAATGGAAAATGTACACACAAAAAACTATGCCCAATCCTCATAATTAGAATAAGAAGAAGAACAAAGGGAAGGGTATGCAAAATAATCAAAATCAGGGGAACCAAGGGAACCAAAATCCACAACAAAATACCAATGATGGGCGCAATCAATCTTCCACAACCCAGTTCCAAGGTAACAATCCCCAACCCAAGCAAGGGAAGAATCAAAACCTTTGTATTAATAAACCTTGTGCTAGTTAGGGTGTATATGAACACTATACCCATGAATGTCCCTTGTTACCTAAGATGTGTCGTATAGGGGAAGTAGTTGAGGCCACCAAAAATGCTAACAATAAACCTATCCCACCCTCCTCATCGCAGCTAATTGTGTTGAGAAATCCTTTTCCAACACAAATATTTTTGCCCAACACAAAATCCACTCCTTCTGGACCACCTCTCTCTTCCACCACTCCTAGGAATGGGAATTACCAGATCCTTTACTTAGATTCAATTCATGATGTCAAACTTCACCACTCAATCCTGTCAGTATGGTATGCCCCTTGAAGTATAACCTATTGAGTATTTTTATCCCCCTCCATCCAATAATGGACCTTTACATATTCTCACCTAGATGCAAACCTACTTCCCAAGGTACCTAAGGTTCCATTAAGACATAATTCCTCCAACTCCCATGTGTCAACAACCCAAAACTATAGCATAGTAGATGAATTAGCTCAATCGCTTATAGTGATGTCATCCCTTGAAGTCCTCCAGAGATGTCCTTTATAATGGAAGGATTTTCTATCTTCTTTGGGAATTTTTGATCCATCATATGATAGGATGATTACCTTTGATAGTGACAAGGATAAACCTTCTTGATTACCACCTTCAGTGGCCTTTCAAATTCCAGTGTCCATCAATAATTATGTCATTCATCAATGCATTATTGATGAAGGAACATCCACATGTGTCATGTTGGCCCAAGTCTATAAGAATTTAATCTCCCCAACACTCATCCCATCTACAATCTCCCTTTGTGAGTATGATGGTTGGCCCTCTCAACCTGAAGGGATTATTAGAATTGTCTCATCCAATTAGGAGGAAAGGAAGTATGTATTGACATTGAACTTATAGATTCCATTTTGGACTATAACATCCTTCTAGGTTGAAGCTTAATGTATTCCATGAAGCGATTTTCCTCTTTGTTCTTTCGTAAAACGATCTTCCCCTATAATGGGAAATTGTTTACTATCAATCAGTTGACCTACCATGATCCTCAAGAACAACTTCACCCCAACCACATGATGTATTCCTTGGGTGGAATCCAAATAGTTCCCTCTCTTTCAAACATCATCCCTAGAGTCTACAAAGACTCAACATTACTTGGTGCATATTATGGGCCTCCCCCTATAGTTACCTACCCCAATTCATCTAATGTATGTATGGTTTCATCGTCTCATAGGCCAGGAAAACCACCTCTGCAACCATCGACCAAACCATTGATTCTAGCATCTCCAATATCACCACTAATAGGGAATCCCCATCCACATTACCCCTTTGTCCAGGTCCCTTTCTTATTTCTACCTCCAGGAATAGTGAGTACCCCCATTATGGCCACTTTGAATTTGTGGAACCTTAGATTAAGGATTTTGGTTTGGTACTTGGATCCACCTCCTACTCCTCGTCCACCCTCTACACCAACTCCTTATTTTGACTTGATTATTGTTCATTCAATACCAATGACCCCTATAGACCCTAAGGAACCTATGTAGGCCCCTCCTTAACCAACACGGGCCTAGAAAGGAATCAACAAAGGGGAGGAATCCATAAATAAAGGTAGCACAGAAGATCCTAAATAAGCCATGGCAAACCAAAACATAGCATCGAGGGCCATACCTACATGTTCCTTATGCGATATCCCTAGCCTCACTACCAACAATTGTCCTAGGCTCCCTAAAATTAAATAACTTTATAACACCAATGATTTGCAAACAAATCCTTCCATATTGGTTGTGCACATTACTCTCCCTAATTTGTTTGTTAGTTATATTCCACTCACCAAGAAGACCCAACTGCAGTAGTAGAGGACCCTACTCTCAAGCATGAAAAATATTCCCAAGCCAATCATCAACCAATCATTGAGATTGGCCCCTCTAAAGTGAAACCCGATGAGAATTCCATGCAAATTCTCTACTTACCAACTTCCATGGAATCGAAATTATCAAAAAATGCTATATTCTTTGTTGGTGTACAATAGAGTATCCCTTGCATGCCCAATGTACCTTCTGTCTCAACATTGGTGGAGCCTTCATCCACTAGTATTCAATCTACCTCGGTAGATGTTTCATATGTGAACCATACTTCTCATTCTCATGGTGTTTATTGGTTTCACCACCCCATCTTCCACCACTCCATATGGTAGTGTAGACTCTATTCATCCCATTTTCCATTCTGGTGAGGACATTCTAGATTCCCTAACCACTCCATATTAACCTTGAGATGATTCACCTCATCATTAATACTTTTTTCCTCAGCAACCTAGTCCCTCCAACCAATATGTTGTTGAATTGAAAGATCTTTTGGGTGATCATTTGCTTGCCATATCCACAGAAAATCCATGGTATGGTAACACTTGTTTTAGTACCCATGACCTGAGTCCATTTTTTACTCATATGTAAATAATAGATTGTCAATCCACCTTTATATTTCCAAAATTGCATCCATACTAAATATTTGTATGTTTCTTACGTGGGGAATTCTCCTCCCATGTTGCATATACACAAAGAAGGGGGGATCATGTCCACCTACTCATACCTGATCATTTCCCCCCATCATCATCCGATGGGGGGGAGGGTATTATCATTCTTGGGGGCATGATGGCCCCTCTAGCCAATTTCAAATGTGATCATTATCCACTCTATGCCTAGGCCATGAAGGCCTAAGTTGGGAATACCCACCTCTCATTGTTTGAGTTGTATATCCAGCTAACCTCACCAGCACAATATCTTCACACTACATATATAAGATTATCAATACCATATATTGAAACGGTATAATATGTGCAATTCAAAAATAGATTGGTGATCCCACACTTACCATCAGGCCCCATGTTCAACCTAGTGGGAGGGGTAACTCTAGAAAGTCGCCCTCATAGTCTGTCCCCTTATCCATATTTCAATTAATGCACCATTTATGCCATTGGAATCATATTACTTAGGCATTCTCCAAATTTTGTGATTTGACACTTCACCAAGATGCCATTTTTTCAAGAAGCATTAAAGAATGTTTGTTTCCTTAAAAATTCCCACATAGTTGTCTCTATTACTTGAGAACCATATTTCTTGGTTATTTGTTAACTTATGAGTAGGAATTCCCCATGGATAACATATTTTATTCATGGATATGGGTCTCCTATAGGCCTTAATTTCCCTCGAATTTAGCATAGTTTAACTCCCTTATGTTTGTTTCATTTTCCTTTCATTTCCTGGAAATTGCCTATAGGAATCCCCTCACTTGGTAGATGGACCAACCCCTCCATCCTTTTCATTTTCCAATCTACTCGATGAGATAGCCTTCCTCACATGGTTTCCCTAGAATAGTGACCCTTGTTGCATTTTGGTGCCCATGTTGTTTAATCCCCTTAGGGGTTGGGAGTCTGGTTAGTCTACATACCATAGTTGAGCCACATGCATTTATTCTCATCGTGTTGACATCCATACCCTCTAGACTCCCTCATTTATGATTTGTATTTGTTGGATTATCATGTATCACAAGCCCTCCGCTTCATCCATACAGTGACAATTCTTTGTTTTTATGCCACCATTCACCCACCCATAAGGAGATTTCCATTAATGTCTCTACCATTGATCACTTCCATTTTCAATTTGCACCTTCATCATTACCATCATCTGGTTGTTTTCTAGGGAATTTATCTCCTCGTTTCCCATATATATACCCATTTTGTTTCCCCTATGGGATTTTGATTGTATATTGTGTCTTTCAA
The DNA here is from genome assembly GCA_009831015.1 of Picea engelmannii. Classification (NCBI taxonomy): domain Eukaryota; kingdom Viridiplantae; phylum Streptophyta; class Pinopsida; order Pinales; family Pinaceae; genus Picea; species Picea engelmannii. Next base: position 48,347 of record ML830336.1, on the reverse strand, counting down.
CACACTGGTTAGATCTGTTGTATCCTCCTTTTGGTACTACATATCTTACCCTTTCCTCCTAGAATCCCCTTAGGAAATACCAGGAGGACCTTGTGATTTTAAAGTACTTGATTTAGTTTTGGAAACATCCTTGTTTTACCCTTGTTCAGAGCATCTAAGATGAGTCACATGGAATCTGTTCATTTCCACACTATGTCCTATTACAGTTAGTCAGCACCTCCATGATTCATACCCATCCCATGTCTCCCTCTAGTTTTCCTAGTGTTTTAATTATATGTCCCAAGAAATCCATGTGCCCGATAATTGACCATTAACTATGGAATGCTTTTAATTCTTGTCGAGTCAACCTCACAATTATGCTCTGAACAAGGGAAGTCTTGATTCTACCTCTCATTGTATTCCCATCTACCTATGGTGTCAATATCTATCAAACACACCTTACTTTCTACCTCATGCTAGATTCAAGGATTCATTATTTCCTTGGTTTCAATGGGCCTTCCCCTATTGACTTCAACACTTGTATTCTAGGGGTCTAGCTTAGAGGATTGTGTACCTTGGATGCATCTCCATCCTTAGTGGGCGTATCGAACCAAGCATACAGAGTCATTAGTTCTATTTGACTTGGTTGTTTCTCACATGCTTGACTTTAGATCATCATCACACACTTAAGAATCGTACTCCTAATGGATCTGTGACCCAGTTGATTGTACTAGTTTACCATACATGTGTGAGATGCATTATACCTTATGAGGGGGTTTCCCTTTAGGTAGTCCCCCACATGTTATGACGTCAGCATTTCATTTCAAATATATAACTCCATTTGATGTACTTTGGATACTAGGCCTAAGGAGTCCCTTTCATTCTTGGGCGTCGGAAAACTTCCCCCTATCGACATTAGCACCTTCATTTTATGGGTTAGTCCTATGTACCCTAGTACCTATCCATGTCATTGATGGGTTACATTAGATCAATTTGAGAGATTCATCATTACTCTTAGACTTGGTAGGATCTCATGTGATCGACTTCAGCGCATCATCACACCGTTGATATTCGTACATATATCCATGATCTCGTCTCAAATGCAATTATTGAGATTTGATTGGCTTGGTTATTCCAGTCTCATAGCCCTCAGTTTGAGCTTCCATTTAGCTCACTCATTTCATATCTTCAATCATTAAGAAATGAGTCCCATTCTCGTTCAGCAAGGCTTCTCAGGTTGTTTCCACCCCCCTTCACCTTGAGTGGGGGCATCAATTCCTATGTACCTAGATCAACAACAATTATGATGTAGACATGGTCCTTTGACTTGAGCACATGTATATGGGATTGTTTATTTCATTATATTGTACTCTATCACTCTTTTTCCATCATTGTATTGTATTTGAGACCTCATGTTATCTCACGTGTTCATCCCCTTAATAATAAGCACGCGATTGTAATCATTATCAAGAGTTATCTCAACAAGTATGAGTATGCATACCTTGTCCCTATTGAGATGATGCAACTCACCACTTGTTGACTTTCTTTTTGACATGTTGTCTCCTTCGGCCTCTTTCACGAGCAGTTTTGCTCCCCACGACACTTCTCTCTCTCCTTGGTTGTCTCATTCCTTGGAAAAAGAAAGATATAATGTATTTTGGTCATACAATGTGCTCCAAACCTCATACATTAGGAGGCATCTATTATCACCCAAACATTGACCACCTAGACCAAAATTTTAGGTGTATCGAAATGCACCATGCATAGTATGGGTATTATGTCTATAGAACCATTTTAAACACCATTCCTCACTATTATAGCTTAAGGAACCTTTTTCCTAAAGTTATTTTCACCTTATACAGTCAAAAAACCCATTTTATAACTTGTCCCTCTTGGGATTATTTAAAAAAGAAAAACAAAAGAAATCAAAATCAAAATTTTGCTCATAAAACAAAGAGGCTTCCCCCCATTTCACATATTCATTTTTTGTGAATACATGTTGGATTTGCATCAGAGCTCAAGAGCCCTAGATTCTTGAGAGAAATTCCCTCGGTATCCATTGTTAGACACAACTACAAGGGAGAGAGAGAAACCATACACTCAAGGAATAGAAAGAACCCTCCCAAACAGGAGGCCAAGGAGATCAACATCTTGAAGGGGTTTCTTCATAGGTGCTTTGTAAAGATTTTTAATTGGGTAATGGATTATTATTTCATTCTTTCATGAATTTGTTGTTATAGTTTGTTATTTTTTCCACACTTTGTTTATTTCCATCTGAATAGCATAGATATGAAGAAGAGCATGTTCATTCAAAGATAAGGTTTATAGTTTTTCTGTGTTATTGTTTGTAATCTTGAAGTAACCACTAGATTGTAGATCTGCTAACCCTTGTTACAGATTTACACCAGCACTCATGTTTCTAGTCCTTTACTTTTTATATTTCATTCATTAATTGGAATATATTATATTCTTCTAGATTAATGGTGATGAGTGTGATTTAAAAGAATCAAAGGATCTTGAAAACTTTTTAACCTGTCTATTTTTATTACATCTTTAATAGTTAATGAATTTTTATTTTATTGAACTCGTGTTCTTTTATTATGTTTTTACACAATGAGGATGAGGAGGGTTCAAAATATGAAGGGGTAACTAACAACAATTCAATAAACTTATAATGTCAAATTCATTTCATTTCCTTATATGTGTAGATATTTTTTCATGCTACGTTGTATGCAAAGTTGACATTTCCCCGGAGTGGTAGTGCAACACCTATTTATAGGAAATCCAATCAACTTATGATGTTAAATTCACTTCATTTCTTCTCTTCGGCCTCAAATGCTAGGAGATAGAGCTTTAGGGGTGGTTGATTAGCACCTCTCAAGTGAGACATCACAGCCCCCCTCCCTCACTACAGGTTTCATTATTAGGTTCTATGATTTTATGTTTCTTGATCTTAGGCTATATACCTTATCTAGCATAGTTTAGATATGTTTTTGTCATGCTTTTATATGATTTATAGTAAAATCCTTTGTGTTCCCACTTTTTATTCCACATTGTTGTATTCATCATTCCCTTTGACCTATTTATAGTTAATAGTTGGACATTAATAAAATTATTGTATCTTTTATTATCTTATGTTATAGGTATAAATATTTTTCTATGCTATGTTGTATATAAAGTTGATATTTCCATAGGGTGGAAGTGTACTGGAAAAAAGAAATTAAAAAAAAAAAAATCATTTGAATTACTTATGTGTTAGAAATGTTGTTTTATTTCATCTTTAATTTGTTTATGTATTATAGTAACTTAACTTTGTATTTTTTTTAAATTCTAATATGAATTTGGTTTAGTTTTTGTCTTACTGGAAAGGAAAGCTACCTCGTATTGGTTGAGTCTTGCAAAACAATAACCTCTTGTGAATCATTTGTCTTCCTTTTTCCAAGGCACTGCCTCTTAACCCCCACTCTTAAGCAATGATAGTGGTTGACAAATTACGCACTTTTCCTTGGACCTCACCAAGTTTGCTATCCCTACGTGCCCACAAGGGGGTTGTCACCCACTTTACGCCTATGTCTTTGTTGAGTCTCTATTTTGACATAAATAATGCCCTATATTACCCTATATCTAATACTTTTTGCCTCTGTTATAAACCTATACTGGACTACTCCTTCCCAAAACACATGCCTAATAGCTATGTCATGTCCACAAGAGGTAATTGATGATTTAAAGCATGTTTGTTTAACATTCTTAAATTAATTCGATTGAAAGTGTTTTATTTTGTATAGTCCTAATGATTTTATTTATGAGAAGTCTATCCATCACTACCAGGCACCGTGTAATCCGGTACCAAATCCATTCCGGTACCAAGACATGTGTTATTCTGGTACTACCTGCTCTGCTCTATTCCGATACTAGATTCACGACTGTGTGCAATCCAGTACCAGAACCTATGTTTCTAGAATGCGCCAGTTGGACCGAATTAATGGTGAAGATTTCGAGAAGACAGTTGGGTAGAAGCGCCCGAGTCAGTTTTCCAATTGCAAGAGACTCCATCGCTCATGCACTTCGTGTCATGAGGATGGAGTTGATTCCTAAAAATTCTATGTAAATCTTAAATATGAAATCTCTCAAATTAATGTTTATCCACAGATATTGATAGTATCAGCTTACCTTATATAAGGAATGTTGTATAAATGATAGTAGAAGGGAATAATAGCAGATATAAAAATACACTGTAAGAACTAGACAATACTTATCATTGTCATGTATGAAGTAAAACATTGTTGATCCAATTTACCAGTTGAATTAATACAGAAGATCTTTTATGTCAATTCTCGGATGTGAGTGAAAAGATTTAGTCTATTACTTCCTTAAGAGGTTCCTTGTTGGTTCGGCAAGGGCCCACCGCCCCAACTAAGGTAAACCTCCTTGTATATGTTCTATGTGTTTGTGTGGATAGTTTACAGCAGTGTGTGTGTGATTGGTTTTTACTTCATTTTCAGGATTGAGCATTGAGTTAATCATTTTGGATTGGTGTGAATAAGCAAGTGTTAGATTGAATAGAAATTTCATTCTTGGATGTTGAAGGTAGCTATTTCATAATTAGAAGTGTGGGATTAATATTTTGAGTTTATGACTGTGGTAGACCTAGTATCGCAAGGGACCAGAAGGCTTTATATTTCATCTTCATGTTCTGTAATAAAGTCTTTCAGTTACATTGAACTTCCCTTGTGTTGGTTTGATTGAATTACATGAGGTTGAAGTTGGATTTTGTTTCGAGAATGATTGGGATGGATTGTTTTAATTTCTACAGGAGACAAGCTTCTTAAAGTTCATCTTTTTAATTCAAGCACCTAAAATGAATAGACGTGTTTCTCTAGAACAACATCTCTCTGATTGACTGTTTGTTTAAGTTTCATCATCATTTTTCTCTCCTAGGTTCAGAGAATACTTTGCAGTATTTAGAAATCTTAGAAACAGGATTTTTATGTTATTAATTATTTCCTATATGCAACAAACTTAGGTAGGTTACTTGTTCTCGGCACATATAGTGTAACAACTCTTTTGATTACGAATCCCATATTGACATTTAAATGAGTGTGAGATATACATTGAACATATTTGTACACCAACATTTTGGCGTCGTTGCCGGAGAGTTGTAAACGGTAACAGGTAGCATATTTTTATTGGTTTGATGAAGTATTGGATTGGGTTTGAGGATAATCTGAGGGCAGAGAGAATACGGTAAGATGAAAGGTAAGAACCTGTGCATCCACTTTGGTGGGGTTTCTCCAAATTCAAGTTGTTCTCCTACCCCTAATTAGGAATCTGCGTTTTCATTTATTTCATTTTTTTATGAGTGGGTACAGGGATAATAAAGGTAGATTTATTGCTCCTAAAATCTCAGAAAAACTATAAAAGTAAACAACAAAGAACCCCCCCCCTATACTAATTCATCGAAAACTCATGCAGGAAAATTTCTCAGAGGAGAGATCTCAAAGGAAGAAATTGCAACAACAACAAAAGGCACTAGATCTGAAGCCATTGTTCAGATTAAAGACATAAGGCAGCGAAAAAGGGAGGAAGAACTGGTGACCCCATCCAAAGGAGAAACTGGAAAAGAAGTAGAGGTGGTAATAGAAGAGGTTGTATCTATTGTTGGGAGGCCACACAAAACCTTGGAACAACCAGAGATACCAGGTAACCCAGTGGTGGAACCATCACTCAGTGGGGAAAATTCACCACCTCCCTACAGATTGTTTGGAAACATGGCAAAAGAAGAGGGAAACATCGCCAATGAAACAGAGACATTTGGATTCCCCATACTGCATATTTCTAAGGACATCACTATGAAGAACATTCCATTATCTTCACTTCCTCATTTCCGAGGTATGTCGACAGAAGACCCTGACTCATTTTTATTTGAATTTGACATATTGTGTAGGAGCTATAACTACACAAATAATGCTCAAAAATTAAAACTTTTCCCAACCACACTAAAAGATTCGGCACTGCGGTGGTTCCTGAGCTTAGGGGAACACACAATTTTGTCTTGGGATGGTATGAAGGAGACCTTCCTCCAGAAATACCAAGATTAATGTAGACCTAGGGATGCTAGGAATGATATATTCAAAATGCAGCATTCGGAAGAAGAAAGCTTAGAAGACTACCTAGAGATGTTCTTATACAATTACCAAAAGACTAAGCAGTTTTCCTTAGATACAACTACAGTTAGGATTGTCTTTCTAAAGGGTGTGAGGGATGATTGCATTGAAGTGTTAAACCTCATGAGATCTGGGGACATATACCAAAATCCATTTGCAGACATAGCAGAGTATTGCAAAATATACTCTCACAATCAAGCTAAAACGGGGAAAAGTATAAGGGACCCTACCAACAGAATTGTTAAACCCACATCTGGAGGCGTCACGAGGATTGAACTAGGAAATATATTGGAAAAATTTAAAACATATATCCTAAACACCATCAGTTCCCAACTAGATACCATGAAAATTAAAATAAAACAAGAGGAAGAAAATGTTGCGTTAGCAATTTTCTGTCATCAGTGTAGGAGGAAACACCCTAAAAAGGAATGTCCCCTCAATGTTATTGAAATCTGTGGTACTTTCACAGAGGACCATCCTACTAACGAATTCCCTTCTCTTCCCGGACTCAAGGCCATGTTCAAGGGAGGAGGAGAACCTGAGACATCCTACCCCCCTAGGAGACCATGGAGACAACAAAACCCCAGCATGTATGCCAACCCAATTAAACAATACCCTCAATAGCAATGGGTACCCATGTCTTATCCTCATTGGTCTACACAAACCCAACCTTGGAAACAAGGGTGGAGAGGACCTGTATATGGGAATGTCCCCTTTCAACCTATTTCAACAAATTTTCCCACCTATCCACAATATCCTTTGAATATTTCACAGTTTCTCCCAGGATTTAACCCCCATGCTCTTCTTCCACCCCCACAACTACAACAACCACTTGCACTACCCATGAATCCAAATATGCAACAACCAATGCAAGCTACACCCATCCAAAACCCTCCTCAGCCTACCCCTATTCCTGCACAACCTATCCCTAACCCAAATAACAGACCGACACAACCTATACAAAACGTTGAAGAACAAACATTTCCTACATATGTCATAACGCCATCTTTGTTTAACAGAATTGAATTAAGATCAGGAAGGATTGTAAACAAAAAAAATCCCACTATGGTTATCCAAGAAGAACAAGTGCATAACCACACAGACCAACAAGAACAAAGAGATATCCAAACGGTTCAAAGAGAAGAACAGATTATTGATCCACTAAAGGAAGAAAGAAACACTCTAGTACCACAAGAAATTCCTTCTCCCAACTCCCTTGAAGCAGAAACACCCCATGAAATGAATCCCCCTTACCCAGAAAGGTTGCTCGTAAATAAAATTGAGGAACCGCTAGAACATAATCTAGAGACTGAACTATGGAATATATGTGTAAAGATCCCACTACTACAGGCCATTAAAGACATACCTATCTATGCTAAAATTATAAGGGACCTTTGCATTAAAAATCCGGGGAGAAAGAGGAAGGAACCCCCTATCATACGAGTGGTAGGGAAGTTATCCGAATTTATAATAGAAATGCCTTCCAAGTATAGTGATCCAGGGAACCAGGTAGTAACCATAGAAATAAATGGTGTTTCCTTACCTAACACATTTATTGATCAAGGGGCAGCAATAAATGTGATGTCAGTAAACACTATGAAAACACTACAACTATATCACTTAAGACCTACACAAACTTTGCTAGAGCTTGCAGATAAATCAGTCATCACCCCAACAGGAAGTTTAGATGATATAACAGTAACATTGGCCTCTTGGGAATACCCTGTGGATTTCTTGGTAATCCATCCCAAATCCCACAAACCAGGACACCCAATGGTACTCGGTCGACCTTGGTTGGCCACTGTTGATGCATTCATCAGTTGTTGATCTAGAGAAATGACAATTTCCAATGGCACTCAAAGTCAGAAACTTATCCTTTTTCCCCCCGCCCAACCAGCCACTAAAGTTCCTCTTTGGTTGGAGAATCCTTATGGGGAGTAGGACTGTACTCATCCCTTGTTGACACTTGAACAAGTAAAAGGATTAAAAGGAGTAAAATAACACTCTAAAGAACAAATCCTAAGTCTATTCTTGGTTGCTTCGGCATGCATTGACTATCCCCAATCTTTCCCTAACTACACACACATCTTTAGACCTGAATTTCAAGAAACTTGGCACCCTTCCACTTCTACAATAGCCAATCTTTCACAAGTAGAGGAAGAGAAGGAATCTTTGGTCCAAGCTGTTGAAATCAGTCCTAGGAAATCCTTATATATCAACGCCATCCTAGAAACAGATCAGCAACAAAAGCTGGTACAAATGATTCAAGGGTAATCTGATGTGTTTGCATGGGATTACTCTGACATGAAAGGGATCCACCCAGATGCCTGTATGCGTCATATTTACACTAACAATCAGATCAGACCTGTCCAGCAGCCCCAGAGAAGAATGAACCCAGCCTTGAAAGATATAGTAAAGGAAGAACTCCAAAAACTCCTACAAGCAAATTTCATTTACTCTATATCAGACAGCAAATGTGTCTCCCCATTAGTTATTGTACCAAAGAAAAACGGGAAATGGAGGATTTGTGTGGACTTTTGAGAACTAAACAAGGCTACCTATAGGGACTACTTCCCTTTACCTTTCATAGATCAGGTCTTGGACACTTTATCTGGGAAGAGGTACTTTTCTTTCCTAGACGGGTTTAGTGGTTACAACCAAATACAAATTTCACCAGAAGACTAGGATAAGACAACATTCACATGTCCTTGGGGAACCTATGCCTATAGGGTTCTCCCCTTTGGGTTATGTAATTCCCATGCTACCTTTCAGAGGGTTGTTTTGGCTATTTTCTCTGATTTGACCAACGATTGTGTGGAAGTCTACATGTATGACTTCACGGTATATGGGGATGATTTCCAACATGCATTGGATAATTTGAAGAAGGTATTGGTTAGATGTAAAGAGACCAACCTCTCACTCAGTCACAAAAAATAAAGAATGTTGTGTACTAAAGGAATTATTCTAGGCCACCACATCTCCAGTACAGGAATAAGAGTGGACCCTGCCAAAATTGACATTATTTCCCAAAAGGAATAAGAGTGGACCCTACCACACAAAAGGAAATCAAAAGTTTCTTAGGGCATGTCGGCTACTATAGGAGGTTTATTCAAAATTTTACAAACCTAGATTCCCCCCTTTTCAAACTACTAACGAAAGATGTTGAATTATGTTGGGATGAGAAATGCCAAATCTCCTTTGAAATATTAAAAACAAAACTTTCAAGTGCCCCTGCTTTGAGAGGTCCAAACTGGTCTCTTCCTTTCCATATTTGTACAAATGCCTTAGATACCTCTTTGGGAGATGTACTAGGACAAAGGGAAGGGAAAATTCCTTATGTTATATAATTCGTTAGTAAGAACCTCTCACCTGTTGAAGCAAACTATTTTGTCACAGAGAAAGAATTTTTATCCGTAGTACATGCCATCAACAAGTTTAGACACTATATAACAGGATACGAAGTTTTTGTGCACACTGACCACTCAGCTATCATATTTCTAATGAATAAACCCGTTACAAATGCTAGAGTAACTATGTAACACACCCACAAACATAATCATAATTTTCTTGACTTCTGCAAAATCAGAGCCCCCG
>ML830336.1:13684-33972 GCA_009831015.1 Picea engelmannii | reverse complement strand
CCTATTTTCTTTCCCTTTAATGTGTTTGATTTCAAAATCAAATTCTCTAAGGAGGGCCATCCATCTAGCTTGTCTGGCATTGAGATTTGGTTGGTCAAACAAATATCGCAATCCACAGTGATCTGTCATAAGTACAAATTTTCATCCCAAGAGGTAATGCCTCCACATTTTCAAGTCATGCACTATGGTAGCCAGTTCTAGATCATGAGTCACATAGTTGACTTCATGTTCATTCAATTTTCGGGATTCATAGCAGATCACACTTCCTTTCTGCATAAGGACTCCTCCGAGCCCTTCCTTACAGGCATCTGTTCACACAAGGAAGTCATCTTCTGGGTCAGTGATTTTCAACTCGGGTGCATGGATTAGTAGATGTTTCAGGGTTTGGAATCTTTCTTGACATTTCTGTTTCCACAGGAATTTTGTCCCCTTCTTCTGGAGGGTAGTAATTGGACAACCAATCTTGGAGAATCCTTTTATAAATCTCCTATAGTATCCTGCTAATCCCATAAAGGATCTGATGTCCGAAACATCCTTCGGGGCAGGCCATTCCATGATAGACCTGATCTTGTCAGGATCTACTGCTACTCCTTCCTCGGACAGAACATGTCCCAAGTAATGTATTTGCTTCTGGAAGAAGTCACATTTGTTGAATTTAGCATAGAGTTGATTCTCTCTTATCACTTGCAGCACAAGTCTAAGATGTTCTTCGTGCTCTTCTCTATTCTTAGAGTATATTAATATGTCATCAATAAAAACTAGTACAAATTTCTCTAAAAATTTACTGAGTACATTGTTCATTAAGCACATGAAAGTGGCAGGGGCATTGGTTAACCCAAATGGCACTACCACAAACTCATAGTGACCATACCATGTCCGGAAAGCGGTTTTATGGATGTCTTCACCCTTGATTCGGACTTGATGGTATCCCAACCTCAAGTCAATCTTTGAGAAAATAGACGCACCTCCCAACTAATCGAATAGATCATCGATCCTGGGCAAGGGGTACTTGTTATTTATGGTTACTCTATTGAGTTGTCTATAATCTATACACAATCTAAGGGTGCCATCCTTCTTTTCCACAAACAGGACTGGTGCTCCCCATGGGCACACGCTGGGTCGAATATAAACCTTATCCATCATTTCTTTCAATTGCAATTTGAGTTCCACTAACTCAGGTGTTCTCATCCGGTAGAGTGTCCTAGACACCGGCACCGCTCCTGGTGCAAGTTCTATCAAGAAGTCAATGTCTCTTCTCATAGGTAGACCCGGTACCTCTTCTAGAAACACATCTCTATATTCTCTCAGGATATGGTGATCATCAGGGCTTGGTTTATCACCTTCGATTGTTTTCAACACCTGTATTGCATATAGGGGACACCCTTTTCGACACTACTTTCTCATTTGCAGGGCTGATATTTGCCTCACCGAGACAGGTTTTCAGATCCCTTGAAGGGTTATCCTTCTCCCTTCTTTACTTACACACTCCAAGGTTTTATGGTAATAGTCCAATCTGGCTTTATGGGCAGCTAGCCCGTCCATACCAATCAACAGATCGTATGATCCTAGGGGTAATACGTTAAGGGTTGCTTGGGTGGGGAATTCACCAAACATTAATTAGCAGGATGGTATGACCTATGCTACCCTTCTTTTGGTTCCAGTGGCTAACTGTACCAACCATGGCTTGGTTTGTTTTTGTGGTTGTAGTTTACACTTATCAACAGATTTAGGGGCTATATAACTCAAATTTGAACCAAGGTCAATCAAAACAGACACCAGATGGTTGAAAATCATACCTTCTATTTCCACCACTGAAGCCTGGTGGTCAGCTTGGTTATTATCCAATGCTACATAAATCTGCGGCACACTCCTTGCCACATCATTGACTGTGGTAGCTTCCTGAATGTTATAAACTTTTCGACTGTTCTGTTGTCGGTGTGGATAGTCTCTCAGGAGATGCTCTTCTCCACAACCCCAACACTTCAAAGGTTCTCTCTTTGGGTTATCATTCTTTATTGGTATAGGTCCAGAAGTTTTATTTCCGTCCAATGAGGGAAAGTTCTGTTGGAGTACACTCCGGGATGGAAAGTTCATTCTGGGGTTCTTCTTGTAGTTCTTAAATCCTAAGGATTTGATCCCCTTTTTCTGAAATCTCGAACCACTCTTTTGTTTCTAGTCTCCATGAGACTCTGCCTGATGTCCATATTGTTCATGACAATATGTTGCCTTTCGAATAGTGTCTTCTAAGGTCTTTGGCTCATCAAATTCAATTATGTTCCGGTATTCCTTGGGTAGCCCACTGATGAAGCGTTGCACCTTCGCCTTCTCTGCTTTGATGTAGGGTACATATATCAATAAGTCGAGGAATTTGTTGATATATTCCTCTATAGTGAGTTGCCCCAGTTTGAGTTCATAAAACTCTTTAGTCTTCTCGTCGAAATATTTTTTCGACAAATACTTCTTCCAGAAGTATTTCTCAAACTGTTTCCAGGACAGGTCCTCTTCGCGGACCCCTTTCACATTCTTAAGATATTCCCACCAGAGGAAACCTTTTCCGTTCAGATTGAAAGTGGCCACTCGGGCCTTCAAATTCTCTGAAAAATCATGGACTCTGAAATATTTCTTCAGTCCAAGTAGCCAGGCCTCTGCTTCCTCTCCCTTCTTTATCTCACCATCAAAGGAGGGAGGTTTGGCCTTTCTGAATTCCTCAAATTTATGACCCTTGGAAGTCTTTTGCTTCTTCTGTTTTCTTCAAGAATAGGAACTGGTCCTGCTGTTGGAAGATCCTTCTAAATCGCCAGCTTCCTTCTCAGAGGAATCGTCTGGCACTGGTACTTTACCTCTGGTGTGGACCTTCCTTGAGGTGCTCCTCTTAGTATGGCCACTGATATGACCATGTTTCTGCATCTCGGGTCCATGTTGCATTTGTCTTTGTAGGTCGGATAACCTCTGCAGTAAAACTGCATTAATTTCAGTTTGCTTTTCTTGTTCTTTCATCATCCTTTCATTGTCGACCTTGCAACTTTGCAATTCAACCATGAGCCTCCTCATAGTCTCAGCTAGATCTGGAGGGGTCCCTATTGCTCTTCTTTCGTCAGACTCTTCGTCTCTATTGTGGGAGCCTTCTCCCATCTCTTGGTGACTCACCATTCTCTGCGTCTGTAAATTCCCGTGGTTGATCGTCTGCTTGGGTGAAAAGAAAAACGCTGGTTATTAGTCAAGAGTTAGATACATTTTTATAACCCGCGCATAAATTCATAACTCTTTCACATGCATACACAATTGATTTCTCGTTTCCAAGTTTTGATCCTGGATAAGAGAATTAAGTTAGAGGGTTACTCCTCTTAGGAGTGCTTCGAACGGAGCTTATGCGCAACTCATTCATGAGCCCAATCAGGCCGAGTGTTGTCACCATGCTCTGATACCAATTTTTAACACACCCACTACCATAATCATATTTTTCTTGACTTTTGCAGAATCACAGCCCCTGAAACATCTACGGAGGCCTAGCGTAAGCTAGCTCTCTCTCTCTCTCTCTCTCTGCTCCCATGTGATCACGGGTCATGATCACAGGTCAAATAATCATGGCACCTCTTTGTATTTTGCGCCTCGGTGCTACAGGAATGTCGAATCGTTCGACTCTGCAACCACCAAACCCCGACAGGGCTAGTGACTAGCCAATAGGGACGAATCCCTACAAGGTTAGCAAATGGCCATTAGGAATGGCCCTGTCGTGCGGTTTAGTGGAGTACAGGTGGTGAGAGGGGAAACATGACCCGAAGGGAGACATGACAGAAGGCGGGTCCCGCTTCACACGCCACACCNCCCCCATTAAAGGAAGAATGGCAAGGGGGGTCCGGAATTTTCCTGAATGTCATTGATCAAGGCGAATAAATCCTGACTGTTCAAGAGTTGTGTGTTCGATTCCGAACCCCCCCCCTCATCGCTAAAGGTAGAACAGCAAGGGGACTCTGGAATGAAGCCTCAGTCGTAGATCTGGGCGGGTGGACTCTAGCCATCTAGATCTGCTGGCTACTTACCCTAATGCACATTTGCGCCCCAGCTTAAAGTCGGCATCTCTTCCTCACATCTCACGATCATCCCAGACACTAGATCCTCCGAGAGGATCCTGTCCGTTCATCAGAGCCTAACCACATGCTAACATCTCGTTGTTTAGAACTCTGGATTTCGAGGTTTGAGAGCACAAGGGAACATGCCCTTCGGTATCTCGAATGTCGAAACGCTGAATTGTTGAACGAGCCTCAATTGGTGATTATCCCCTTGGATTATGATTTGGTCAATAGGACCTCTTCCCATATGACCACAGTCTCTCTTCCGTCGGGATTTATCAAGGCGAGAGCCTGACCTCTTATCAACGGGACTCTCGAATCCCCGATCTCTGATTTCCCGAAACTGGTAATCTCTCGACACGTAGCCTCCCAAAATCGGTCGGTCTACGACTGCTTCGGGGTTTCCACCATGGAACATCCCGATCTCTCATCACCAGAAATCCCGAGTTCTCGATTCTCGATTTCCCGAAATGGGAAATCTCACGACATGTGGCCTCCTTTAATCGGACAACCTGAATCTACTTCGAGGTTTCTACCATGGAATGCCCCGATCTTTCATCACGAGAACTCTCGAGTTCTCGATTCCCGATTTCCCAAAGTGGAAAACCTCTTGACACGTGGCCTCCTTTACTCGGATGGTACATATCTATTTCGGGTTTTTCACCCCTATTCACTGGGAGTTTAACCCTCAGGTATCTCCTGACAGATCCAACGGCTGTCGGGTTTTTCAGCCGAGATCTGATGACTCAGACAGGTTCCTAACTTGTGTGTTCTCCCACGACTCCCTGCACGTGGAAAGATCAATGGTCTGGATGCTCTCATGGACCTTGGGGATCTATGGTCCCGACCTCTTCGCTACCCACGAAGACACAGAAAGTCACAGGGGTAAGGCACTTAACATCCTACTTTCTCCTACCAAATCTAACGGTCATGAATGGCCACAGATTTCCCGACGGAATTTCGTCCGTCGATCACCACCTATCAAGGTTAAGGCACTTAACTTTCCATATTCTTCTTCTTATCTGACGGTCATGAGTGACCACAGATCTCCCGACGGAATCTCGTTCGTTGATTCGATACTTATCAGGGATTTCTTAAGGCCTTGCGCCTTCACATCCTCCTTCCAGGATCTTGATGGACTTTTCAAGAAGGGTATCTCTATGGGGAGGTTTACCCAGGGTACTATCTGAGGCAGATAAGGGTATCTCTCTCTTGAGAATCAAGCATGAAGTCTGAATTAGATCATTATGCATATAAATAACGATTTATGAGAACATAAGCCATACGTAGTCTTTCCATTATAAACATACAACTACCAGTACTGATCAAAACATCATACAGGCATTCTTATACTGAAATTATTCACGATTTCATAGCTTATGATCATAATTATCAGAATACATATATTTCAAGATGCCAAAGGCAAAACACTTATCAGAAATTAACACCAGGGGTTATACAACTGCTGAGAGGGGTGCTCGTTTCCACCCAACCGTAGGCTCAGCGACTCCCAGCGTATTTACCACTAGCCACCCTTAGATGAGACCACGATGTTGTGAGACTGTGTCTTTGTTTGCCAGTGACTAGGAGCGAAGGTTACTCTCCTTCCTCTCTGCTATCACTCCCTTTGCATATCGCCAGAGTTCTATTTCTCCCCTTGCGTCTGCCTCCCAATCGTTTATCCCACACACCTTATCCTCTTGCGAGGTTGCGTGTGGCGCGATTTCCCTCGCATTGGTCAGGCCTGACGGCTCTACGGATGGGCGGTTCACCTCCCCATCCCTCATTAATTCATGAGGAGCCATCTACCTACCAGCCTGCGAGACATTTAATTCGGGGCCAACGAGCCACTTTTGGTTCTCCGGACCAGTGAATTCTAAATACGGTATTGTTTTTCGGTGGAAGTTAACACCACCTTTCCAGGTGCCTTCCACCGCCTTTCTGCAACCATCGTGGTCTCTTTTTCAGCATATCCCCTCTCAGTAGTCCTGCAATATAAATTCATAATATTATTCACATTCATCAACCTTTTCCACAAGGTCCATTCACATCACATATTCACATTTCTGAGTTTGCCACAGTTCTTGGCCAGTCCAGTTATTTTTACAAACTGGGGGAAACAGGATGTTACAAACTAGATAGTTGTTGTTACTACAAGAATTCAATATCACTATCATAGATAGGCCTGGAAGAGACAACTTGGTTGTTGATTTCTTGTCTAGGCTTATCCATATAGGTGACAGTACTCTAGTAGATGATGATTTTCCAGATGAAAATTTATTTTCCATTTCTACTTTCACCCCTTGGTACGCAGATGTAGCCAACTATTTGGTAACCAGCAAGCTGCCTCAAGGTATAACATCCAGAGAAAAATAGAGAATCATTCATCTAAGTGCCAATTACATGTGGCATGAGGATACCCTATACCGAACGGGACCTGATTTGGTAATCAAAAGATGTGTCCGGGAAGATGAAATGCAGGATATCTTCACAGCCTGCCATGATGGCCCATGTGGAGGCCACTTTGCTGACAAAAGGATAGCTTACAAAATCCTACAATCTGGCTATTATTGGCCGACCATTTTCAAAGATGCAAATAAATACGTGGCCAGCTGCGATGATTGCCAAAGAATGGGAAAACCTACAACAGTCGATGAAATGCCACTCCAAGCCCAAGTAGTAATCGAACCCTTTGAAAAATGGGCCTTAGATTTTTTAGGACCTATCAATCCCATGTCCCGCAAAAAAAAATACATATTATTTTGCACAAACTATGTAACAAAATGGGTAGAAGCCAAGGCCCTATATTCAGCTAATGAACAATATGTTGTAGACTTTCTCTTTGAGGAAATTTTCACTCGTTTCGGGGCACCTCGGGAAATAGTCACTGACCAAGGGGCACAATTCACCTCAAATTTAGTCAAGTCTCTTACCGAACAATACAATATCAAACACAGAAATTCTTCACCCTATCACCCCCAAGCCAATGGCCAAGTAGAATCGACAAACAAAGTGATAGAGTCCATCCTCACTAATATTGTTCAGTTGCGTCACAAAGACTGGACTGGTAGGTTTCCTGAGGCCTTGTGGGCCTACAGGACAGCTTGGAGAAATACAACAGGCCATACACCTTATGAGTTGGTGTATGGGAAGCAGGTACTATTGCCCATAGAGTTTCAGGTAAAGACCTTTAGAACTACCATGCAATTAGGAATGGACCTGAATGAAGCTCAAAAATAGAGGCTATTACAATTGAACGAGTTGGATGAGATAAGACAGGATGCTCTACAAAGAACCACCTTGATACAAGAGCAAAGGACCAAAATGCATGACAAGTATATTAAAAAGAAGTCCTTCCGGCAAGGTGATTGGGCCCTCCTATATGATAGCAGATTCAAAAATTTTAAAGGCAAATTGTCTACCAGATGGATGGGGCCCTATGAGGTTGATACATTCTATAACAATGGTGCAGTAAGGATAAATACTATTGATGAAAATCAGACTTCCCTTGTTGTAAATGGACATCGAATGAAGGTTTATCACAAACCTCTGTCAAAGGAAGATTTTGTCAAAAATGTTCTTCAGACTTCCAAAATGCAACTGGTAAGCAAGAGGGTTTCTCCTCCTGGTGACCTACCATAGTAAGTTCAACTTGTATAAATTCATTTGTTGTACATAGGTGTGTCATGAGATAAATTTTTCTTTATTTTTAGTGTAACTAACAGAGGCAAAAGAAATTTTTGGTGATGTTCCCATGTAGATAAACAAATAAGGAGGACAGCTACCAAAGAGAATCTTCTTTAAGTTTTTCAGACTCTTTAAAATTGAAAATACCGACGAGCAGGAACTGGCCCGAGCTTGATAAAAATCCACGGGACAGTATAGAGAGTCTTCTTTAAGTTTTTCAGACTCTTTAAAATTGAAAATACCAATGAGCAGGAATTGGCCCGGGCTCAATAAAAATCCACAGGACAGTATAGAGAGTTTTCTTTAAGCTTTTCAAACTCTGTAAAATTGAAAATACCGGCGAGCATTAACTAATCTGGGCTCGATAAAAATCCACAGAAAAGTAGTAGTTAGGATTATTATTGTATTGTAATAAAAGAGGAAATGTCAGCAGAAGCGTTGTTATAACCCTAAATTGCACCACACATGCTTACCTAGCATCAGGCCAACTCATATCCCTTCTTTGCCAAGGCACTGCTGAACAACTCTTTGAAAATCCTCTTTTATAAAGGCCCACACACCCTAATCCATTACTGCACGCCTGTACACGCTGGCTGACCCAAAACAGCCCGCATGGACTGACAAAAGAAAAGTTTCCGACGGAGCACAAAAGCTATGGGTGAGTTAATTGAAACTCCTAGCCATGCATGGTCGAGGGTTCGTCCAAATACCTAACTCCTTCTAGCCTATAAAAGAAGGGGTAAGGGTCCCATTTGGAGAGAGGAAAAATATAGCAAAGAAACTATGCCTATTTATGTATTCCCATTGTCCCAACCCTTTAGCCTTTCCTTGTGCCAAAGGAGATTAAAAGCAAAGCAGTTGAAGGATAGAATAAGAAGAGCCTAGGATCAGGTTCGAGGAGCGGTGGCCGGTCTCAACTTTTGTAAGTTGACTCATTCAAAGTAATAAAGAAAATGTTTTTCCCGTCCCAATTCATGAACTGCTATAGTTAGATTAGTATATGTTTGGATTTCTAACCCGTTAGTATATAAGTAGTATGCATGCATAGTTGTTTCTTGTCTTGGATGCAGGTCAGCTTTGGAATGAGTATTGCAAACAAGTAATCAAGCACAACGGAGGATCGACATCAACCGCAGGGAACGAGGTAGGTTGATCTTTCCATGCATTTACTAAGAAAAAGGGATTTAAATCTAGGGATGAAAGTAGGAAAGTAGTTTCTCTTCGGTCATATCTGCATGCAAAGTCTCAACTCTATTTGCTAGTCTGTAGGGAGATTTTCCCAACAACAGAATTGGCGACCATACTAGGGAGACTCTCTAGGGTTCCTGGAATTTTATTTAGTTTTTGGGTAGTTTTAAAGATTAGTTTTTCTTGCCTGTTTTTCTTTTAATTTCTGTAAGGTCTGAGTTAGCAGAGAGTCTGGTTTTCTATACCAGCTCTCTCTGATTTGCTTGACTGTGTTTGTCGGGACCCACAGAGGTACACGCGTCTTGTATAAGGTCTGCACGCATGTGCCCGCACCCTACTCTCTTGCAGCCCGCGTGTGAATGCTAGCTGAAGAGGTAGCAGTAGCGTGTAGAGTTCAGAGAACTTCAGAGGCAGTCATCCTCTTCCCTGTCAGAATCACACATTCTCAGGGGGTTTTCTGAAATTATGTCTGAGTCTTGTTTACTAGCAGTCCTATCTCAGATTGTTTTTGCCTTATCATTTTTTCCTTACATTATTTGTTTTTTCTGTCAAAAAGAGTGTCCAAGCCTTCAAGGGATCTTGGTTATCAATATCAGTGGTCTCTTCCTGGTTTGGTCTATCTGTTTTCATTTTTTCTCAGAATTTAGATATACGTGCGGCCTGTACAAGGTCAGCCCGCGTGTACACGCCCTTTGTCTATATCTAGCGTGCATTCACACGAGTGTTGTTTGAGTAACAGTCGCGTTCTTGTGCAGGATACTTTTTGTTGAGGGTAAGGTAGTCATCCTTTCCTTTGATAAGAATTATTCATCTCAGGTGTTTGAATCTCTGTTTGAGCAGTCAGTAGCTTAGGATTAATCTTACCCTTAGCCTGCTTTTTCTCAGTTAAAAAGTTGCCATAAAAATAAAAGAATTTTTAAGGTTTTTAAACAAGTGTGAGTGTCATTTTCTTTTAAAAACTGCTAGTGTGTGATTTTTTTTTAATCTGATTCTTTGTGATCTGCGATTAGGCCAGAATTGTTTTTCTTGGTCTTTTCTTGTCGGTATTTTTCCTTTCTTGCTTTACTAGAATTTAAATAATAAAAAAATCATTTTCTTATTTGGTTGAAGAGTGTGTTTCTCCATCATTAGCCAGGGAAGAGTCATTTATTTCATAATTTTTTGCAGTTTACTTAGATCATAACTAGATTGTAGTCAAGTGAAATTTCTTTTGAGTTTGTTGTCCAAAATCTTAGAAAAATTAAAAATATTTCTTTTGAAAAGTTGTTGAAATTTTGCATTCAGTAAAAGTTTTGTTTCCATCTTTTTTATTCATTCATTGCTTTCATATTTTTCACATCATCAGTTTAACCTTCATACCCCTTGACGTAAGACAAAGCCATAAAATTAACGCTAAATTTTAAATCTACTAGACTTTTATGTTTGTAGGGTTCACCGACTAGTTCAGGACTAGGGCCTTGGATTAGGTTGGAGAGGAAACTCTTCAAGGCCATTTAAAATCAAACATTGGAGTCTAAGATAGGGAGTGTCTAAGTCCAGTGTCATGAAAGTTATCTGGGACCCCACTCTAACACAGGGGATAAACACGAGGTCGCGTGCGGAAAGGTAGCGGAGATAACCCCTCCAAAGCCGGACCAATCGTAGTGGAGAACACATATAGAGGACTTGTTGTGGGATTCCATCGTTTTCATTTGCCACGGGGCTTCGTGGGTCTCGAATCCATTCGAGATCCTCAGTTGTCTTCTAGAACATTTTCTCTCGATACCCTTGATAGGTTTCGGGCTCGATACCCTGCTCATTGTGGTCTACCCGACTTTCGACTACACCCGCCCGGTGACTGTTCGCGCACTAGCAATCTAGTTGCCAATATTTTTAGGGACATACACAAGTGAATGCGAGGGTATACCGTGGTACCTAGGACAGACATCGGGCCATTCTTTTCAGAGTATACCCGAAGGGTGCTTCCGTGTTCGAGTTGCACTTGCACTGGTAAGTTGCTCTAGTGTTGGTTGTTGTAACTGTTCTTCCAATTAATTTAGTGTTTTCCTGTCTTATCTTCTAGGGATTTTTTTTTAGTGTGTGTTACTTTTGAACGTTTAGACTACCTTAGAGTGTCTTGGATCCTCTCACACAGTGGAGGATCCCGAGCTCCATCGATCACGAAGGCTTCTTGGCCTGCCGCCGGTTACACTAGAGCCACCCCCACCACCATTAAGGCGAAAGCTACACCAACAAGGGTCTTTTGAAGCGACCGGGTTACAAACCATTGTGCCCGACCAACCTCCAGAGGAATCGACCATTTTGGACCTTGAAGCAACCACTCTTGGCCTGGTTGAAACCCCAACCACTATTTTCTTGGCACCTTTCATTGTACCAATTCAATTTCACGAGCGCCAGACAGTGTTGCACACAGCAATGGAAACAACTGTTGCTACCCCTTCTAGGAATTCTTCAATTCCCACCATGGTTGTCACCACAGGAGAGCTTTCATCTCCTAACCCACTGTCATCGGTCCGAGCCACCATGGTATTGATCGCAACTACTTCGCACAGTGGTTCGATCCCTTCTTTGGCGGCGGCCACAACCCCTTTCACACCAAGTGTAACAGGTCCTCCGTTCTCATACGGGATGCCTAGTTGGGGTACAAGTCATGTACTTTCCTACTCCACTTCACAAACTTTGGGTCTGGGGGCAGGGAGCTCTAGCACTCCTCTACAAGGTCACATGGGGGGCACTCCTACTCCTTTTAACGCTTTCTCTTACGGAGGAGTTCATATCCCTCCTTCGTCCCCTTCACTCGGTGGCTCGCATCAGCAATCTGTCGGGCAACCTACACACAATAGTTTATTTGGAGCAGGCAGTCAAGGACCACCTTCGCATAGTATGTCGGTAGGTTCGACACCGTTTTCTTGGAATGGAATGTTTGGTAACAACACCTTCTCGTCAGTCGCTTTCCCGACTGGGCGCAACCCCATTTTTGGACAATCTACTCCTGTGCAGGGTATTATTTGTGCACAGGGGGAACACCTAGAAGGACCTTGGAATTTAGGGCAGGGATCCATTCCCTCATCCGAAATGTCGATCTGGGGTACTTCTTTCCACAATAAATGGAACCCCAGACAAACTACTATACCTATCCCCACGGGACCGGCATGGGGTAATCCTTCCCAAAGTCCTTCGAATATAATGCATGCCCAACCATCTATGTCCTATTTGGGAAATCAGCCGATGATGTCTCCACATATGCAAAATCCATACGCTGCCCAGGGTCATGGTTTCTGCCAAAATCTGGGCTAGCAGCCAAACTTTTCCTGGAAACCTGGTGCCAGTCAAACTCCAGGCCCCTTTTTCCCAGGTTATCAGCAACAACCCAAACTACCTTTCCTGACGACTTTACACTTGCCATATTTGACAAGGTTGTTGAATGGCCCTATTTGTCATGATCCGCGTTGGCCTCCTATGCCGACAAAGTTGCCTTCGGACATTCCAAAGTTCGAAGCCAAGCCTAACGAAGATCCAGGAGATCATGTGACTACCTTCCATCTTTGGTGCTCATCTAACTCATTGAAAGATGATTATGTACAGTTGTGATTGTTTCAACGTACTCTCATTGGGAGTGCCACAAAATGGTACATTGAGCTCGATCGCTCAAGATACTCTTCTTTTGGTGAACTGACGATGGCTTTCCTAAACCATTTCCAGTTACCTGTAAGATACGAGGTTGGCACAGAGTTGCTCGCCAATTTTGAACAGACAACAGCGGACCATATCTCTGATCACATCCGAGAATGGAGACGCTGGCAGAGTTTAATCAAGGTACCAGTCCCACCAGCATTCCTGCTTGAGTGGTTCCTTAAGTCTTTGGTCCCGCAGCTATCCTTTCTCTGAAGAAGACACCATCATGAGGGCTCAACAGTTTGAGCTCATCTATTCTCAGTCTAGTTTATTATACAACATCTTGCTAGATGCGCCACGTTCAATACTGGATAAAACTAGACAGAGATTTGGACCACATGCCGATGGTATTGTTGGCTCAGCACAAACAAATCATGTTGAGCAATTGACGAAGAAGTTGCAACAGTTATCTATACAACACACAGTGGCCAGCCAAACTACTTCTTTGGTTGCTCCCCCTATCAAAACGTCGAAAGTACACACAGTGCAGTCGACTAACCCAAAGGCCCCCCAGCAGCCTGAAGGGAAGAAAAAACAACGAAAGAAGGGTAAGTGGGATAAAAAACCCATTGATAATTCCAGCGGGGACAAAACTGAAAAACGGAAGGTGAGGTATCCATGCAACTTGTACATGGAAGACCACCCAACCCATCTATGTACTAGACTTGCAAAGGCCCAAAAATTTGTCACGCAACAACAGCAGGCAGTGTTGACTAATCCATTTCAACATGGGCAAAATCTAACTCAAGCCTTTGCAAGCACAGAAGGGGGCAGCCAAGAAACCTGCCTACCTCCTAACAACCCCGCATCCGCGAACGTATATATGGTTAGGGGTGATGCTTTAATATCGACTAGAGCATACGACTATAGTAAACCAAGCGCTTCTGAGAAGGGTAAAGAAGCTGACCTCCCATCTCTTCCTCTACAGATCGAGAAGACGTTGGGAGAAACAATGACACGCATTCCAAAAGGTGCATTTAAAAAATCTTCTCATAACCCAAACACAAGGGCTACCCAGAACTACTCTGTGGTGGAAGATTTATCACAAACCCCTTGTGCGATGTCTGCTTTAGAGGTCCTCCAAAGTTTCCCTTCTCAGAAGAAAGCTTTGTTAACCGCTTTGGGCTCTACTAAGACTTGTAATCCGGGTACCATCATGTTAGATACAACCGACTTAAAACCTCGTTTTCCTTACCACGTAGCGTTTCATATAGTAGTAGCTTACCCCATGAAAACTTTTACTCGGAATATCTTTCGCACGGTAGTCGACGAGGGCGCATCGACATGCGTTATGTCATTGGCATGTTGGAAGGCCATTGGCCAACCCGTTTTGTCTCCATCACCTACTCTCCTCACTTCTTTCGACGATCGTTTGTTCCGACCACATGGCATCATTCCTTCTTTCCCTGTGCAGTTAGGAGGGAAGACTGTGTGTGTCGAAGTAGAGGTAGTTGATGCTCCCCTCAACTATAACCTCTTGTTAGGAAGGAGTTGGACTTATGCTATGCAAGTTGTGGTTGCTATAGTTTTTCGGGTCTTGTTGTTTCCACATGAGGGTCAGATAGTGACCATCGATCAATTGTCTTTCTCCAGACCTGACCCTGCTTTGGGGGAATCCATGGTCCCTATGATTGATAATACTCAACCAGGTGTCATTAATGTAGGAGTTGGTTTGTGCCCATCCTTGATGGGTACCTTCGATTACCCACCTCCTCACGGCGATATGAAATTTATATCCAAACACCATAAGGTTGAGATTTTTCAAGTTTCGTCGTTCCGCACGACTTACTTTGAGGATCCATGGATACTTCCTTCCCCATCGGCCACGATGGATGAGACAGGGCACCCAGGCATGTCCATGCCCTTGTCTGTCGTTGAAGTAGCATACTCTTTAGTCCAACAAGCTTCAGCTAACCCTGATCGGACTCCTACACAAGAGTTCGATCCACTTCTAGAGCCTATTTGGGCTCAAGGTTCTCTCGCCAACATCGATTCGTTAGACTTAGTCTTGCCTTCTGATCAAGCAGTAATCGAAGAAATGACTAGTCGGAAAAAACCTTGGGAAGATCTTCATCACAGATCATATTTTCTCCCAGAGTTAAGCCGAGTCGAAGCAGGAGAATTCACCGTGACCATGACGAGAGATCAGTCGTGTCCTATTAATCTCTTAGTTGCACATGAAATTTATGCTGAGGGAAATATGGCAACTATTGTTGAAACTATACCAATAAACATCTCCCGAAACCCTGGCGTCGTGGAAAACGTCTTCGTCAGAGCGGATTTCTCCCCCGAAGAGATTCAAATATACACGGATCTTTTCAAAGAATTCTGCGACGTTTTTTCCTGGTCTCATGAGGAAATGCTAGGTATCGATCCAAAAATAGTTGAACATGAAATCACAATGTATCATGATGCCAAGCCTGTTCAATAGAAGCTTCATCCAGTTAATCCTAAGAAAGCAGCAGCCATCAAGATTGAGGTTGAAAAATTGCTAAAGGCAGGTTTTATCTATCCTATCCATTTGACCCAATGGGTCTCAAATCCTGTGCTGGTCAATAAAAAACAAGGCATGATTCGTGTATGTAACGACTTCCGTGATTTGAACAACCCATGTCCCAAAGATAATTTTCCAACACCATTCATTGACCAGATCATTGATGAATGTGCTGGTTGTGAAGCCTTTTCTTTCATGGACGGTTTTTCGGGATATAATCAAATCCAAATCAAACCCGAAGACCAACACAAAATGGCATTCATTT
Organism: Picea engelmannii; assembly: GCA_009831015.1. Classification (NCBI taxonomy): domain Eukaryota; kingdom Viridiplantae; phylum Streptophyta; class Pinopsida; order Pinales; family Pinaceae; genus Picea; species Picea engelmannii. The sequence continues at coordinate 18,593 of ML830336.1, read as the reverse complement.
GTCCTTGGGGTACATTCGCATATCGTAAGATTCCTTTTGGTCTTAAAAATGTTGGAGCCACATTCCACCGGGCCATGTCTTTTTCTTTTCATGATCTCCAGCATATAGTCGAGGCTTATCTAGATGATTTAGCATCATGATCTCGCAAGAGAACGGATCATCCCACACACCTTAGACTTATCTTTGAGTGTTGTCGCTACTTTAGGATTCGCTTGAATCCAAACAAGTGCATCTTCTGCGTAACGTCGGGATGTTTGTTAGGTTTCATCGTATCAACAACAGGGATCATGGTCGATCCTCTCAAGGTGGAGGCAATAATCCAGTTTCCCCCCCCCACGCACAATCCTTCAACTTCAGAGTCTACAAGGCAAGGCAAACTTTTTACGATGCTTCATTGTCAACTATGCCGAAATCACCAAGGGATTTATGCACTTACTAAAGAAAGACGTTCCTTTTTACTGGGACAATGTTGCTCAACGCTCTTTCGACGCATTAAAACATGCCCTCACAATGACCCCTCTGCTATGGCCACCTAAATATAACAAAGATTTCTTATTATATCTGGTTGTCGCAGAGTCAACCATTGGCATGGTTTTAGTTCAGGAAGATGATTTGTTCTCAGAATATGTGATCTATTACCTGAGCCAAGGCCTCGTAGGACCGGAACTCAATTATTCTCATATCGAAAAACTTGTGTTGGCAGTTGCTCATGTTGTTCAACGGTTCCGTCATTATGTTCGGTTTCGTAAGACCACCGTCATTGTTGTCGTGAATCCATTCCAGTACATGTTGACACGACAGGTTATAGGTGGAAAAATCAGTAGATGGATAGTCATCCTCCAGGAGTTTGACTTAGACTTCGTTTTAGCAAAGTCCAAAAAGTCATTGGTCTTCGCAGAGCTTATTTCGGAACTTTCGGTTGAGTCAGGTGAAGTTGTGCCTGAAGAATCGCCTATCCGGGGAGATATGTTTTTTATCACATCTTCAGATCCCTAGTATGGAGATATACTTATCTATCTCCAGACTTTGAAGTGCCCCACTTCTGCTTCTCGTGATGAGCGTCGGCGTATACGCCATCAGGCTAAGAATTATCTCATACTCAATGATACATTGTATCGGAGAGGTGTAGACTGCATCTTACGTCGATGTCTCACACATGAGGAGGCAGTCATCGTGCTCAACGATTGCCATACTGGAGCTTGTGGCGGTCATTTTTCTGGGTTGGCAATAGCCCAAAAGATTCTACGAGCAGGTTACTTATGGCCGACACTTATCAAAGATTGTATAGAATCGGTCAAGAAGTGCCATCCGTGCCAAATATTCTCTCGGAAGATGAGGGCACATCCCACTCCCATGTTTCTTGTCATCACAGTTGGTCCCTTCACCAAGTGGGGGATTGATTACACTACTTGCAACCCCCCTTCAGCAAGGGGGCACTGCTATATCATCATAGCTGTAGACTACTTCACTAAGTGGGTCGAAGCTATGCCAACGTTTAAATATGATGGAGAGACTACAACTCTCTTTTTATTCAACCAGATCATAGCAAGGTTTGGCGTCCTGAGAGAGATTGTTACTGACCATGGTAGTCACTTTCAGAACCAAATGATGACTGAATTAACATCAAAGCTTGGGTTATGGCAAGAGCATTCATCACCCTACTACCCCCAAGCCAATGGGCAGGTGGAAGTTGTAAACAAAACTCTTAAGACTATGCTACAGTGAACTATCAACTCAGCCAAGTCTAATTGGCATTTGATGTTATACTCGGCATTATGGGCTTACCGAACATCTGTTAAGACTGCAACCGGTTTCTCACCTTTTCAACTCGTTTACGGGCTGGAGGCAGTCTTGCCCATCGAATGTCAGATCCCATCTCTAAAATTGGTAGTACAATTATTGCCAGACACTTCTCCACTTGAAGAACAGTTAGTACACCTTGAGTATCTCAATGAATAGCATCGTGATGCGGCACTAGCCAATGAGGCTCACAAACATAAGGTCAAGTGTTAGTATGATAGGTCTGTTCGTCCTCGCATTTTCTCTGAAGGCGACCTTTTCCTGGTCTATGACCAAGATAAGGACCCCCTGGGGGCAGGAAAATTCAAACCCATGTGGTTCGGACCTTTCATCATAAAAGAGGTATTAAAAAAGGGCGCCTATGGTCTGGTTGATTTCGAAGGGAATGCTTTGGCGAAGCCTAGAAATGGGCTCTACCTCAAGAAGTATTACTCATAGGCAGGTCACTGTGGGTAACTTTTTGTAACATATGTATAGTCTTTGTACTATTACTTTTTAGTTTATTTTAAATATTATGGACATGTCATTGATGTTATCTTTCGTCAATATGGCAGATGTCAAGTGATTCTGAAGTGTTCGTTGGATATGCAGACGGTGCTAGTCAGCACACTCGGAGGCTTGCCTCCGCAGCTTGGGTAATCTTTACACCTCAGGGCCAGTTGTTATCTTCCGGAGGTATATGCTTAGGTGACACCACGAATAATATCGTCGAGTATAGTGCAGTTATTGAGTTGCTTCGTGACGACTTTTCATTAGGTATCTCTCATCTCTAGGTCTATCTCGACGCTCAACTGGTTGTGTCATAGTTAAACAGAGTATATCGGGTTCATGATCCAACCTTACACCGACGATTCCTTAGGGTACGTCTCTTAGAACGAAACTTTAATTATATTACATATTTTCATGTTCCTAGGAGATTAAACCAAATTACAGATACTCTAGCTAATCAAATTTTAGATTGGCATCTTGCACACATATGAAAGAGCATTGACATAAGCATGTAAATACATTTTTGCACACGTAATCCATAAGACACAAAAGATCAAAAAACCATATATAATATCATAAAGTAACCAGAGTACATAGATGGATGCAAGCGCCTCAAAAATAGGACCAATAACGAGTCACAGGGCTTATGCCCTCAAAAAATATATACAAGTAGTGCTCGTGGCACGTAAAAAGTCTAAATAGGTTAAGGGCCTATGGGCCCTGTTATACTGGTGCACAGCATGGGCTAAACGCCTAAACAATCAGACCCACGTCTGAGGTGCCCCCACTACATGAGGTTGCATGGATGGCGGCAGGTCCTCAATCTCTTCCATCGGGACTGTGTGAGTGAGTGCAGTAAAGTTCTGCTCAACTCATATAAGTACCCTCTCAGCCTCCACGACTGGGAGGTTTTCTGCCACTGGTGGTCCCCCAGCAGCGGAAGCTGTGGCTTCTGGTCGAGGACTACGCCTGTTCCGTGCATAGTCGGCAGGTCGCACTGGTCACACATCTGCATACAACAAACGTATATCCGTCAAAAACTCTAGCATATAAAAAAAATGATATATATAACAAAAACAACATAAAAATTACATATACAACAAAAAAACTACAAAGGTGGAGACTTACCCATCTCCCCTCGCTCCTCACCAGGAGGCACAGGTATCTCAGGATCTCTAGAAAAGTCTATCCCTGCATATGGGTAATCCTCGATCACAGGGATCTGCCATGATAGCCATGCAAAAAAGTCATCATCGAAGGACTCATTGGTCCTTCCACCACCCTGTCGTAGCAGTAATACTGCCCATCTACATACTGTAGGAAAAGAGGCCTGATGTCCTTGTAACACTTCCCGAGGACTAAAGCTCGGAACTCTCTCAAAAAAGAATGAACACAAAATTGTCCCGAACCCGAAGTTCCTCTGAGTCCGGTGATGGAAATCTGTCAATTGCCTCTTCATACACTCCAGTAGTGTGGTACTCCAGTCAAAAATTTGTGCATTCAAGCACTGGATCGCACAGTTCATCTGTGCGTGAGACGCCGAATGCAAGGTTGTCGAACCGGTAATCCGCCCAATAAGCAATAATATCGCTTGTAGTGATAGGTCAGTGATCTTACTTATGGGCACCTGGGAGCTCAAACGGTTTGTCCCAGCCTCACAGTGCAGGGCTATCAGTTCCGCTATGTTAAGCGGCCCCGATGGAAACATCCTGAAATTGATTGGTTCCCCTCTCCTTGAGAGGCTAGTCAAAAAGTAGATATCCTCGGTGGTGGGCACCAGTGATTGCCCCTCTAGCATGAAGGCCTCTGCATCAGGATGTCAATAGTCAACCAATGCATTTAGTAGCCTCAGTTGCGCTTGCATAAACGGACACAGGAAGAACTTTAGTAAACCACATTGCATCAATGCGGCCACGACATTCGGATCTCCCGCAACCAACTCACTAATTGATTCATGCTCCCTTTCCCTCCAGTGGACATACATCCTTCCAACACAACAAAGTTCAGTAGGGTGAGTGAGTGCTATTTAGTCCTTTTTTTCTATAAAAGGGGGTCCACGTGTGTTGTCTAGGTGACAGTCGCGTGTACACGCGGGTAGGCTTTACTCTGCCCGAGTGTACACGCGGCCTGTCCAGAGATAGCCCGCGTGGACCTAGGGCCGACCTTTTAAAGGTCGACGCCCACCCAAAAAATGAAATCAAAATCAAAAAGAAAGAATTGAATAGCTAGATAGGGGAGTTTATACTTACTGTTGGAAGATTGGTTGTTGTCATTGATGTCAACCCTAGTCATGGGTTTTGGACCACAAGATTGATGAGGTTATTTGGACATGAAGGAAAATGCACATGCAGATACAACACCCATGGATGGATAGTATACATCATGTTGTTTCCGGTGGTATGTGGCACGTCACGTGGATCCTCATGGTTGACGAGAAATGAATTTTTGAAGATGACAAAGTGAATTGTACATGTAGTCCCTGAAGATAATTAAAGAAAAGAATTACAAAATAAGAAAGTGTCAGGTCGGCCCTATTGTTAAAAGGAAGTGACATAAATGGTATAAATAAACATCATTATACATTCATTTTATACAAGTCGAATTTCAGAGGAAAGAAGAA
>ML830336.1:0-13099 GCA_009831015.1 Picea engelmannii | reverse complement strand
TGTATTGTGGTGTATTGGTGTAACTCTTATACTATTGTTCATTGCTCATTGGATATAATTGAATGGTTTAAGTATAAGTTGGAAAAGGTTTTTAAATTGTACTTGATACTGATTCACCCCCCTCTCAGTATCAACACTTACTTGGTCCAAGCGGAAGTTCGTTTCGTCCACTGTAGCTCCCGGAATCACCATTTTTATCAAAGGGGGTTTTTTGGCTTCAGAGTCAATTTCGAAATCAGCAATGGTGATAATGAGCTGCCAGCTTCTATTTATAGACTTTTTGGCCTCTTTTTGTCACTTTTTTGGCCTCCCTTATCAGTTTCTTTATACCAAAAACCATTTAGAGTGATTCAGGAGTTATATGGGAGGGATTTCATCGGGTATTGGGACACTTTTTTTGAGTTTTGAAGAAATTTTGACGGTCCATAAAAAAATTTCCAAGAATCAACTTGAGCATATAGGTTAGGTTACTACCCCGACTTTTGTGTCTTGTTGTCTTTTTCCTCTTCCATAGGATCGATCCCATCATGTTATGACATGGAACCATCATATCTGCTTTAGAAGTGTCGCAACTTGGCGGTGGAGCCTACCAGAACATGGATGCCCTAGGTAGGTCCTGGTTGCATTATGGTGTCCATGCCATCTCTAAAACACTGTAGGCTCGGGAGTCCCTATAGTCTTTCCTAAATATGAGTTTGAGCCTCATTTGCATGATTCTTCTTCACTCTTGATCTCACCCTCGGGACTCCCAAAAAATAACGGGTCTCCTTTTAAGCCCTTTTCAAACCCTTTAAACATGAAAAGATTGTCGAGTGATCTTGTGGCCTTTCACGCTCGTTAAACTGAAATTTGAAGTCACATATGTCCGGCGGTAGTTTACCCCTTTTTCAGTCCGGACGGTCAACTGTATGAACAAAGGTATACTCTATGGAACTTCAGCTCTATAGAAGAGTACTCTTAGGTATAATTTTATCCCTTTTTCGGGCCTAAGGGACTAAACTTACGAAAAAGGAACCCCCACGGAGTCCATAGTTAATCTCTTTTCAGACTCCCTAAAATTGAAAAGATCGTCGAGTGACATTATTCTTTCACACTCGTTAAATTGGTCCAAAATAATATTCCTGACGGAGTCCATAGTTCAGATTTTTTCAGACTCCTTAAAAATGAAAAAATAGTCGAATGATCTTGTCCTTGTCACACTCGTTAAAATGGTTTTGAATCGACGTCTAATCGGTGCTAGTTTACCCTTTTTCGAGCCGACTAGACTATCTTCGAAAAAGATATCCCAATGGAGTCTCCTTTTCTATTTTTTCAGACTCTCTAAATGTGAAAAAACCACCGAGATTACCTTCTTTGGGCTCATTAAACTTACATCGAAGGACGTTACCATTGTGTGTTTTGTTAACCGTGTTTGCATACCTTATACGCCAACCTTGTAACAGTTTGCTTATGTGTCTTAACACCTTTAGCCCCCAGAGGATTTTTCCCGAGTATCATTCTACTAGAACATCAGTCTTGTCCTTGTGCCTTGAGCTTCTATGTTTGCAACACTCGATCCTCCCTTGTAACATAATATTCCTTTATTCTTTTTCCACAATTATTGAAAAGAACAAAAAAATCAAATATACCCCAAAAAGAGGAAGGGAAAAGTATTTTCTTTATTGCCAGCATAATGAGTCACCCTTGGATAAAGTACATCTTTCCGTTTGTTCATCAGACTATGGGATGTAGTACGACCTTAGGAATCTTTTTCTCGCTATATAGAGTTGAGTCCTCCACCGTTTGGTTATCCTTCCAAAAATATGGAGAGTTTGTGTTGCCTCCTTCTTCGTAGACTTATGATTAACATACATGATGCCTGAGTCTCATCATTTTTCGTGCTATTGTCCAAGGGAAGTTTGTCACCAAGCCTGAGTCAGCCCCTCTGCAATATGTCTCTTGTCCTTATACCCGACCATCCTGAACATCCAATCAAGTCCTTGTTCGAAATCACTGAAGCCTTCAGTCTAATCATCAATATTATCAAGTCCATGATCGACGAGTCGTCGAAGACCTCTGGGTAGTGCAGTCGTACACTCATATTACACTCCTACCCGAGGTTTGAATATTTTGAAGTTGTTGCTCGAGCTCTGAAGATCTCATCTCTAGCCATCAGGCCGAATCAGCTTCTGGAAGATGGATACTCTATATGTATATCTTTCTGATTTCGAGATGTAGCTCCGCCATGTATTGTCCGTGGCTACTCTTTATAGTTATTTGACATGGATCTACAGTGTATTTGATTGGTATCCATGGTTCTATTTTATCCCGAGCATGGGTATGCCCGCCTCAGTGAGACATTTGTTATTTTGCAGACGGCACCTCCCGGTTCCTGATCCTTGGGCTCAATCGTTCGGCACATCAGTAAAGATTGGTAATGTATTTCGGCCATCAGATCCTCTTCTGACCTCACACATTAGGGGGCATTTGTTATAACCCTAAATTTCACCACACATGCTTACCTAGCATCAGGCCAACTTATATCCCTTCTTTGCCAAAGCACTGCTGAACAACTCTTTGAAAATCCTCTTTTATAAAGGCCCACGCGCCCTAATCCATTACTACACGTGTGTACACGCTGGCTGACCCAAAACAGCCCGCATGGACTGACAAAAGCATGAAAAAAGGAAAGTTGTCGACAAAGCACAAAAGCTATGGGTGAGTTAACTGAAACTCCCGGCCATGCATGGCCGAGGGTTTGTCCAAATACCTAGCTCCTTCTAGCCTATAAAAGAAGGGTTAGGGGTCCCATTTGGAGAGAGGAAAAATATAGCAAAGAAACTCTGCCTACTTACGTATTCCCATTGTCCCAACCCTTTAGCCTTTCCTTGTGCCAAAGGAGATTCAAAGCAAAGAAGTTGAAGGATAGAAGAAGAGGAGCTCAGGATCAAGTTCGAGGAGCGGTGGCCGGTCTCAACTTTTGTAAGTTGACTCATTCAAAGTAATAAAGAAAATGCTTTTCCCGTCCCAATTCATGAACTTCTATAGTTAGATTATTATATGTTTGGATTTCTAACCCGTTAGTATATAAGTAGTATGCATGCATAGTTTTTGCTTGTCTTGGATGCAGGTCATCTTTGGAAGGAGTATTGCAAACAAGTAATCAATCACAACGGAGGATTGACATCAAACATCGAGAACGAGGTAGGTTGATCTTTCCATGCATTTACTAAGAAAAGGGGATTTAAATCTCAGGATGAAAGTAGGAAAGTAGTTTCTCTTCGGTCATATCTGCATGCAAAGTCTGAACTCTATTTGCTAGTCCGTAGGTAGATTTTTCCAACAACAAGCGTGGTCACCTTGGTTCCAGAAGAAGAGGAGTTTGGTCATCTCAGTCATTGGTCATTACAGAGTACCCTCCTATTACAAATCTTTCCTGCATTATTCCTCTATAAACTTTGGAAACTACATGGTTTTTCAGACGAATTTGACCACAGAACACCAGCTATTCCTATGAATCATTGTCACCAGAATCAGTGTCCAGATTTTTAAGCACTAGAAAGATATTCATTTTTTGTGCTTATCTCGCATCAATGATCACCTCTATGTACGAAGGGACACCCCTATACCAAATTTTGCATCGCGTTGTGCCTATCTATTACCGTATCCTATCCAATATAAAAGAAGGGACCTTGCGCTATTCCGGTACTAATTACCAATTTTACACACAGGTGATATGGCACTCAGGTAATCCGGTACTCAAGTGATCCCGTACCAACTACAAATTCTACACACAGGTGATCTGGTACTTGGATGATCCGGTCCTGGTAAGAATATGACGGGTAACTTTCATCATGTTTCCAAGTCGATGTTCAATTATTAGTGTTAGGGCATACAAACTCGACATTTTTTTCGTGTTATTTAAAGGAATTAAATTAAATATGCATTTAGAACATCTGATTTCTCTTGGATCATGACGTACCCTTGTTTTGTCACGAATCTTTGTACAAATCTTAGACCTCACTTTCGTGAGGAGGAAGTGTCCTATGAAATATCAAGAGTGCAAAGTCATGATGTCTTTTTCCGGATCAAACTCATACTCCCTCTGTCTATCCGGTAAATAAACCCCATGATTCGTTGTTGTACTATATGAGACGACACGAACCACAAATCACAACATATCGAGTAATGATCCCAGCCGATTTCATATACACAAGTCCCGATCATATTGACCACATCCTTCTGTGAATATCATCCTACACCAAGCTGGAAACCATTAGTAGATCCGACCTACCTCACCATATCATCATGAGTATCGACGTGACCATTGTAATCTACACTTCCATTCATAAACGCTCTTTTGGATGGCTCTGCCATCCAGATGAGTGTTATTTACCATTTTTGTCACACCACCTACAGACACCCTATGCCTTCGTATCCCCTGCATATTTTTCCCAACCGATACTCTATCATCCGGTACTCAATCCTCGACCTTCTCTCCGTGCTTTATCCACCCGAGAGAATTGCTTAAGCTATCATGGGGGTCGACAGGCATGAGCCTATATTTCAAATATACAGAGAAACAATAGAATATCAGGCTTGTAAGAAAAAATATGAACAGGAAGGGTGGGTGCCATTCTTGGAGAAATTTAAAGGTCATCATGAGGGAATTTCTCTTGCCTTTGCGTAGACATATGATGGAGAAAATGTGCAGCTGGGGGATGTGAAGTTAACAATTACAGAGGCCACTATAGCAGAAGCTACGGGTCTCCCGATGGCTGGGGAAAAATACTTCAAGAGAGTGATCGTGGACAAAAAGTTGTGTCAAAAATTCCTCAAGCCAGAACATCACGACCCCGATTGGACCAAGGGTGTCCCTCGAAACTACATCAGAGAGGAATATTGGACGATGCTTATAAGTCTACATAAATTCCTCACCTGCGAGGGAAGGTATGTCGTGACCTTCATTTATCATTTAAATCTTTTATCACATTTCGAGGGAGGACCACAGATTAATTTTACCCACTTTTTATGGATGAGTTTAAAGAAAATGGCAAGAGGGGTGAGGTCAGTTTCTAAGAAAACTGAGACTAGCCTTCATCATCACGGTTTAATCAAACTTCTGGTTGTTCATGCTTTAAAAACACAAGGGGGTAGTTGGAAGCAGTTACTCCAACAAGGTTTTGCTCAAGAAAAATCCAAATTGGTTGAGACGCAGGAGGCAAGGACACACAGTGAAGGCTCAAGTAGAAAAGCAAAGAAATATAGAAAAATGACATTAGGAGGTAAAGAAGACACTACTATGACCAACTCATCTCAACCCATTGAGAAATCAGTGACAGAAAATTATGTCGAAGGGGAACCTGTTATATCAAGAAAGAAGACAACCACTCAATTCCAGAGAGTAAGTCCTGCCTCAGTTCAAAGGAGTAAAAGACGAAAAGAAGGTTCAGAACCAGGTGGTCACTCGGATAGCGTTCCTGAAACACTTGTGGAAATGTCATCAAAACCAGCTAGTCAAATAGAGGAGACACCTGACTTCCATTTACAAAGAAAGAAAAAGGTTGCATGAGTTAAAGCGTCTAGCTCAGTCTTGCACCCTAAAGACCAACAATCACATAATAAGAAACAAAAGAAGGAGGAAACAGATCAACAAGATATTTTACTGAAGCCAGTTGTAAAACCCCCTCTGAAATCCTCTAACAAATTGAAAAGTATTTCTGAAGTTACTCGGCCTTCCCAAAACTTAGTTGGTGAACTGAAGGAGACCACTAAGGTGACAAGTAAAAATAGAAAGAAACTAGAAGGAAAGGAGGCCCAAGTTCCAGATCCCACGCCTCAATCTTCCAGGATAGGAATATGGCTTTGCCAGCAGAAGCAAACCCCATAATTTACAATTCAAGCCTGCAAGATGAAAGTCAAGTCAACACAGGAGGAACAGGTGTCCAGGCCTACCCCTATCAGTAAATCTAAGAAAAGGAAATTGTTTGAAGAAAATCCTACCCATGTCAGCAAGTCTAAGAAAGCCTCGCTGCCAATACGCAGGACCACCAGAAGTATGGCCAAGCATGCGACAACTCCAAACATACCTTCTCCTCAAAGAGAATCTATGGATATTCCAAGTTCTCCAGAAAAAGGGAGTGGTTGGGGAGCTACCACAAGTGAAACAGAAGGGCTGGTAACAATAAGTGAGACGGAAGGGTTGGTCATAGAGACTTTGATGGATTTGAGGAAAGGAAAAGAGGTGGTAACTCAGGAATCACTCACACCGAGTCTAGGCAAGTCCCTGAGTAGACGAAAGATGATAATAAAGGCTCTGAGGAGCCTGAGGAAATAAAAAAAGGCTCAAGAGATGATGGCCAAGAAATTACTCACACCAAGCCCAGACAAGCCCCTGAATGAACAAACATTATTAATAGAAATTGAGAGATTGAAGCAAGAAGTTGAAGAACACAAAATACTAGATAGGCATATCAAGGCAGAGAATGCAGAATTGAAGGAGCAGCATACAGAGGTCTCTACCAAACTTAACAAGGTATTGCGATTGATCCATTACACTAGGGTGATCAAGAAGGAATTGAAGAGTGAAGCTTCTAGTGTTAACATATTGCAATCTAAGGAATGACAGAGGAAGGTCCAATTGTGCAGAAAGTTTTTGGGTATTAGTTTTTGACAACGTTGCGTGAGGACATGCAACATTTTCAGCATGGGGGAAATGTTGAGTCTCTATTTTGACATAAATAATTCCCTATATTACCTTATATCTAAGCCTTTTTTCCTCTGTTATAAACCTATACTGGACTACTCCTTCCCAAAACACATGCCTAATAGCTATGTCATGTCCACAAGAGGTAATTGATGATTTAAAACATGTTTGTTTAACTTTCTTAAATTAATTTGATTGGAAGTGTTTTATTTTGTATAGTCCTAATGATTTGATTTATGAGCAGTCTTTCCAGCATTACCATGCACCATGTAATCCGGTACCAAATCCATTATGGTACCAAGACATGCGTTATTTCGGTACTACCTACTCTACTCTATTCCAGTACTAGATTCGCGATTGTGTGCAATCTGGTACCCGAACCTCTGTTTCCAGAATGCGCCAGTTGGACTGAATTAATGGTGAATATTTTGAGAAGACAATTGGGTAGAAGCGCCCGAGTCAGTTTTCCAGTTGCAAGAGACTCCATCGCTCATGCACTTCGTGTCATGAGGGATGGAGTCGATTCCTAAAAATTCGATGTAAATCTTAAATATGAAATCTCTCAAACTGTTTAATGTTTATCCATAGATATTGATAGTATCAGCTTACCTTATATAAGGAATTTTGTATAGATGATAGTAGAAGGGAATAATAGCGGATATAAAAATACACTATAAGAACCAGACAATACTTATCATTGTCATGTATGAAGTAAAAGATTGTTGATCCAATTTACTAGTTGAATTAATACAGAAGATCTTTTATGTCAATTCTCGGATGTGAATGAAAAGCTTTAGTCTATTACTTCCTTAAGAGGTTCCTTGTTGGTTCGACAAGGGCCCACCGCCCCAACTAAGGTAAACCTCCTTGTATACGTTCTATGTGTTTGTGTGGATAGTTTACAGCAATGTGTGTGTGATTGGTTTTTACTTCATTTTCAGGATTGAGCATTGAGTTAATCATTTTGGATTGGTGTGAACAAGCAAGTGTTAGATTGAATAGACATTTCATTCTCAGATGTTGAAGGTATCTATCTCATAATTAGAAGTGTGGGACTGATATTTTGAGTTTATGACTGTGGTAGACCTAGTATCGCAAGGGACCAGGAGGCTTTATATTTCATCTTCATGTTATGTAGTAAAGTCTTTCAGTTATACTGAACTTCCCTTGTGCTGGTTTGATTGAATTACATGAGGTTGAAGTTGGCTTTTGTTTCGAGAATGGTTGGGATGGATTGTTTTAATTGCTACAGGAGACAAGCTTCTTAAAGTTCATCTTTTTAATTCAAGCACTTGAAATGAACAGACTTGTTTCTCTAGAACAACATCTCTCTGATTGATTGTTTGTTTAAGTTTCATCATCAGTTTTCTCTCCTAGGTTCAGAGAATACTTTGAAGTATTTAGAAATCTTAGAAACAGGATTTTTATGTTATTAATTATTTCCTATATGCAACAAACTTAGGTAGATTACTTGTTCTCGGCACATATAGTTTAACAACTCTTTCGATTACGAATCCCGGATTGACATTTAAATGAGTGTGAGATATACATTTAACATATTTGTACAACAATCTTATTGGTTGAAGGTCATCATGAATGTGTTTTTATACTTTAGATATAATTATGTTTTGTTTTTTTAACACTTGTTTTCTATTTGCACTCACTTCCCAAAAATCACCCTTAGGCCAAAAGGTGAGTTCTACTACCAATTTTGTGCAATTTAATAATGCATGTAAATGTAGAATTATGCTTGTGTTTGTGCATCTTCAATTTAGCCATTATACCATTCTTTGGACATATATTAGGGAAAAATGCATATTTCCAAGTTTTTGTTCGAGTTTTGAACATTAGTGTTTATTGTTTGATTTATCAACATTGATTGTTTGACTTTGAAGGTATATTTTTTAAGGGAGAAAAATTGTTGTGAACCTAACCACAACGCCTTTATTATGTATTAAGCTCTATATGTATGAGTTGTTTTATGTGTACATTCATATTTTAGTTACTTAAATAATTACAATTGTAGTTTTATTTTGGATACAAGAATGTGTTATACTGGGTTAGGCGCTAGTAATTTAGTATTAGTAATTAATCAGTTAGTGAATTAATGGTTCATGTGTTACTGAGTATCGAATTAGTGGTTATTGGATTTGTGAGTTACAACCTAGGGATTTGTAGGTTAGTGGGTTAGGGATTAGTTGGTTTGTGATTAATGGACTAGGAATTTGTAGGTTTGTGATAAGTAAAATTTATATTTAGTTAAATTATATATATATATATATATATATATAACTTATTTACTTTTCTTTTGGACTCACAACTAAACATGGATTTGGTGGTTAGGGTTTAACCTAACTGCCTCTAGGATTCTTGGTGACCCTTTGTCACTTCATTGTCCACATTCAAGCTCACCAGTGTTCCTTGCTTCTATTATTTGCTTTCATTGCAGGTTGTGGGTAGTTTCTCGTCAGTTGAGAGCTATTAGGGATACCATGGATGCTTGCAAATGGCATCTTAGCTTTCTTCAATGATAGAGGTTCAGTTATGGGATTTCAAATAGTGGCAACATTTGGGGTTCTTCTCCCCTTCATCTTTGTAGGTTTTTTTCTACAGGTATAGCTCAATGGTGTGTGGGGGCTTGGCAGTCTCATGTCTACAATGATTTATCTTCTATGTGGTGGTCTCCTTGGCCCTTGGCACTAGAGTCGGGCCTTAGTTAGATGAAGAGGGTTGTGGCCCTATTTTGTTCTCTTTCTGGTGTAGCATTTCAGGGGATCCTTCACATGAGATTTTCATTGTCCCAATATTTTTGTTGGGTTAGGCCTAGGTATTTCTCTTTCGATCCCAACTATTTCATACTATTTCTTCCCCTTTTTTGTGGTGGATATTGCTTCAATTCATGTAAATACTCTTCCCCAAGTCACTTTCCCCTCCATGGTTAGGGGTGCTTAGGTATATGAGTACATCGGCAGGTATCAATGAAGGCAAGTTCATTTATGCACAATCTTCTTAAAGTTTCATATTGGTGTTGGAGGTTGATGGATTTTTGGTGGTGCTTGAGGTTCTCCTCAGTTGTTTTTGTATTTTTAGGTTATGGTCTTCATTGTATTCTCTTTTTGGTGCATTTGATGTTTGGGATGTAGTGTTGTGTGTAGTAATAGTACTCACTTTGGTTTCAATGTCTTGAGATACCTTATTAAATAATAATAACAATAATCTAATTTTAAGGTCATGACCAAGCCAAACACCAAATTGGTGTGTGAGACCCCCTTGTTTGTGCAACAAGGGACCCCCTTCGCGCAGCGATTTGACTACTAAAGTCTATGGAGGTATACATACCCTACCCCCCTCTGGATTTGAACTTGTAAAACATGTGTTCTTAACTATTAAGCCCACTCAAGTTGTATACCTTTCATTATTTCTTGTGAAAAAAAAAAAAAGGATATATATATATATAAAAGGTGATTCATTCCAATTATATATATGTTGCTAAACTTTCTAAAATCAGCATTTGAATAAACTAAATAAACATAATTATACTAAATTACATTCAATGTGTAGAAAAATTTAATTACATCCAATAAATTCATAAACTATGATGACATTCCAATTATATTTATGTTGTTAAACTTTTTTAAATCGAAATTTACAATAAACAAAGTAATTATGGTTAAACTAAATATCAAAGTTTTATTATATCCCATAAATTTAAGAACTACTATTATTTATGATTCATATATAAAATTATTTCATTTTCAATTATATTTATGTTGTTAAACTTTTTAAAATCTAAATTTACAATAAATAAATATGATTTAACTAGTCCCCGAGGTGTAGGACAGTCGGTGACGGAGTGTGTTGTTAAGCCACTCCGTGATGTTAAAGTCACCGGTTCGAAACCTGCGGGGACAAGAAATCCAACCATGTTAAGGGTTGGTGTGGCTGCGATCCCCGGGTGATTTTGACAACTTAGATGCCCCTGAGTCGCGGTTTCTCAAGCCACAGGTTAATCGCGTAGCCAACAGGTCCAGCACAAATTAACAAACAAAAAAAAAATATGATTTAACTAAATATCAAAATTTGATTATATCCAACAAATTTAAGAATTATGATTATTTATGATTTATATATATAATTATTTTATTGTCAAATAATTAAATCTTTATATTTATAATTATATAGTTTGAATGGACTTAATGGCTAAGAATATGTGTTTCCTACTAAGAAATCACAAGTTAAAATCCATAGGGGATAGGGTATGTATACCTCCTTAAACCTTATCATTATTAGATTTAGTGTTTAACTTGGTTGTGACCTTAAAAACATATTATTATTATATAATATAATTTGATTTATAATAAAACATAAATATTTTAAACTTTTCATTTTAATTAATATTTTATAAAAAATATATATACTTAATAAAATTAGATAATATTAAAAAATAATATTGTCATTAAGATTAAATAATATTTGTCAAATTTAATCTAATATTAAAAAATAATATTTTCATTAAAATTAAATAATATTTGTCAAATTTAACCTTATTGAATTTCGAAAATTTTGTTATGTAAGAAGGTTAATGTTCTAAACTCGGATACACNCGTAAACCAATTTTGTTATGTAAGAAGGTTAATGTTCTAAACTCGGATAACCCAAAAAAAAAAGAGAGAAAGAGTAATTTATCAGACCGTAAACCAATCAAGTATATATATCAGTTCTCACCATTAAAACAAAACAAAACAAAGTTTATATGATATTTGTATGGATTATATACAAATATAATCCATACATATATCAGTTCTCACCATTAAAACAAAAGAAAGTTACACATGAATATGTATCTGTTTATATAATATTTGTATGGATTAGATACTCTAAATGGATAGATTTTATAGGTTGTGCGTATGAGGAAAAAAAAAAACGTTTAAAAGAGTTAAAGTGGAAAAAGACAAGTAAAAAAAAGTTATATACAATTTTATATTTTTTTAATTTAATAGTGTAAATCATATATTTTTCCTTAAAAACATTATAATTGAGATGAATTTATTTTATATTTTTTTAATTTAATATTATAATTATATATTTTTTCTTAAAAACTTTAAAATTAAGATGAATTATTTTAAGTAATGACTCTTTATTATAACGTATAAAATTTTAGATATGGATTGTGAGCTTATTTTTTTTAATGAGATTAAGAGAAAATTAAGATGTGTACATTAATATAATCAAGAGAGTTATAGTGGTTTAACATTCACTGGCATGGGTTTCAAGTGATTGCTTGATGAATTGTGTTCTCCCTTTCTCTAGTATATTTGGACTTTGGATGGGAAAAGAAACATTTGATAAATAAGAAGAGAAGAGAGCTCAAGGTGAGATCGGTGGTTCTCTTCTACTCTTTGATTTTCCTTATTTGTTGAAGGACACCATGGATAACATCCCTCCACATCCAATTTATGAAGTCAGCGCAAAGAATAGGGTTGTCGGCGGTAGTAAGAGAAGGGGAAATCCACCAAAGTCCTAGAAATGAAAGGAGGTAGGTTATGCTTGGAGGCCACTAGTTGGCTCTTCTTCTAGGAAGAGAACATGTAGAGTGATGATGGTGGACATTCAAAGAAGCTACCAGAGGTGCCATTAAGAGACAATAAGGAACCAAAGAGAGCTCATGGAGGATATAACCAAGTAGAAAATAGTCCAAACCCCTAACTCAATAGTAGATGAGGAAGTGGGCAAAGTAATCCAAAATCCATGGAATTCAAAGGGTATAGACTCAAATTATGCCAAGATAGTGGATCTCTATTGGAATATCAAGGAGATCATGGCCTCCAACTTAGGAAGGTAATAGACTAACACAATTATGATGAAGCTAGACCAGAAGAAGCCCAAGTATGATCCATTCATCAATGCCAACCTTGATTTTGATAAAGAGGGCAATGGAGAAGAAGAGAATGACAGGAAAGATCAAAAGGTGCACGTTGATGAGGAAGGAAAGGATGTTGGCACTCCCACCAACCCCATTTCCCTAGACATTGATGCCCAAGTATGACCTTCAAACCTACTCTATTTCTATACTTTTTATGAAGAATATGCTCTTAGTTATAGTTTATTTTTCTTATAACCTTGTTGGTTCCAATACCAATTATGTTATTATCTAGATATAAGTTAAGACAATATGTGTTATAGAGTCTAAAGACTAAAGGCCCATTTTTATTTTGCTCATAAGCACTCTTTGACAAAAATTGAATATTTATTGACAAACACAAAATCTTAAACCTAATTATACTAACCCTCACTCTCTTGTCAAAATGTGACTCTCTCTCTCATTTTTATTTTGCTCATAAGCACTCTTTGACAAAAATTGAATATTTATTGACAAACACAAAATCTTAAACCTAATTATACTAACCCTCACTC
>ML830335.1:72531-99880 GCA_009831015.1 Picea engelmannii | reverse complement strand
TGCATCCTAGGCATTCTAGGCATATAGAGTAGGCATTTTTATCTTGTCTTTATAAATTTTCTGTTAGAAAACAGCAAGATTAACTTGTTGTTTCCACGTTTTTAGTGCAGAAAGAGAGAAAAACCTCATGTTTTCCTAGATTTATGTCTTCTAGGAAGCAAATAAAATACTAAAAGTGTATAAAAACAGTAAGTTAATTGCATTTACAGTCAAAAACAACTTGTTGTTTTTTGTTGTTTTCTCTGCATTTAATTTAGCATTTTAATATTGAAATTGCATTATGTTGCAATGCCCATACAGAAAATACAAAAAATGTGCATTTATATTAGTGTTTACAGCATTAGAAATAGTCATAACAGCTCGCCGAATTTTTTTTGTTTCTTACTTTAATTAATGTGTTTTCAGCATATCTTTGCATTGTAAATTAGATGTTTTAATTTAACATCTAGGGTTTAATTATGATTATGGCTTGAGAAATTTCAACAGAAGACTATATCGTTTGTGATATATCTTTTGGCAATGGTTGAAATCATTGGTTCCGATAGCTATTAAATTTCTCTTTAATAGTAGTTATTATGCACAGTTGGGAGTTTTAACATCAATTTTATATGTTTTTTTTTTATTGGCATTATTTATTTATTTAATTATTTATTTATTAAGGTTTCTACGTTTTGTTTGCAGGAGTTAGGGCTTGGAGTTGTTTGTAGGTTAAGCGGAGGCAATTTGAGCTTGGAGTTTTGGCCCTTTAGGCCCAGTATTTCAACTAGGCTCTGATACCAGATGTAATAACCATATTTTAAATTAACGTTTAAATTTCTTCCCAAATTTCTATAATTTCTATAAGCCTTTAAAGAAATAAAATTTTCATAATTTACAATTTATCTCAACACTTACGCTAACACTTACGCAAGTAGAATTTGACAATAAGTAATAATCTAAGTAAACCATTCATGAATTTGAATTTACATACCTCACTCTGATGCTATCCGCAACAACTTGCTCCCTTCGCTTGAACCTGCTCCTTAGGACACCCCAAAACCAGCCACCCTACCGACTAGTACGCCTAGCCCTAGGACATCAATGGATGTCCTAGCCCTCCGAGCCCAAAATCTCTTCAGCCCCTCCGGTGCACTGTAAATCCCACTGTAAACCAACTCTCCCAAAACTCCAAGTTCTCCCCTCTCGTCGAATGCATGAATCCCTCCCCTCCATCCTCCTTCTCCACTTCCCTTATTCCTCCTTCACCGCCCTCGCACATTCACTCCCACCTAACTCTTTATTACCCTTATCCCATTATTAATTGCCTTATCCCTTATTAATTGCCTTATCCCTTATTAAATGTTTCCCTTTTACGTATTGGTTACGTTATCCCTTATGGGATACGTAACCCCATTTAACATTATATTTTATTTTTAACCATTAATTTAATACTTAATCAATTAATGACTCACTTAATAATTAATCATTCATTAACCCTTATGTACACTATTTAATAATATCCAATTAGAAATATTATTTTATGATATAAATACAATTTAGATAATCTTTAGGATTATTATTAAATTAACCATCTTAATAATTAAGGGTCATTACAACCTCATCTCATCTTCCATAGATCTTCCTAAGGTTCCTGACTGAGTATGCACTGAACCACTTGTACCAGTGTTATGAGTGTTTTGATAACTTAGGTTACTCTGGTTACTTAATTTTTTTAAAAAAATAGGGGGCATAATAGCACTTACTTCAATAGTCTACGCAGTCCCTAAAGTTTCTGAATCTTCTCAGCGAGGTTATTCAATCTTCTCTTCTTCTTCCATAGAGGACTCTGAATGTTCCTCGTTCAACAACTCTTATTCTTCTCCACTGTAGAACCCTTCTTCTTGTGTTGGTGGTTCGTGACTCTACTCGAACAAGTTCACCAGAGGAACTTCTTTGAAGGTTCTCCCACTATGTGTGTGTCCGACCTCTGTATTGTTGTCGATGTTTGAATGCTTGAACATTAGATTTTTCAATCTGACCCACTACTATATCTTCAGGATGTTCTTCTTATGCAATAGAATCTTGATCTTCAACTTCAAGAAGTGAAAAAAATTTCCTCTCGCCCCTTAAAGAAATATCTCTCTACTTGGCTATGTGACTCTACTCTATCAATAGAAAACTTGGTGATATACCCTCCAATGGTACTATCAAACCAATGATTTACTTCTCTCGACAGAGTGTTATCAACTCTCTTGACCATCTTGATCAACTCCAACGTCCAAACCACAAGTGGTCTAGATCTAATCTCATATTGGGTATATGCTAATCTAGCCAGCCACTCATATAGATACTTATGAATCCCTCCAAAGAAAATCTCATGTATATCAGTAAAGATATACCTTCCCAACTAGTCTTCTATGCTAAAATTAGGGTTCTTATTCGGAGTTTCTGCGAAATCCTTCTCTTGTTCTTCTATCCACTTATGAATCTATATCTTTGATGGAAACCACCTTGACATTCCCTCAAGAATATCTCGGTCCTGACAATGGAACCATTTGTTCACACAGGGGAAGACCCAGGGTTCAGTTCTAATAGTGCACCAGCAAGCCCTAACTACTAGCCCTTTCGGCAATAGTTGTGAGCAGATGCAGTCTCACTCGAAGTAGCAATCGAGGGTTGCAGGACACATGTGTCTACAACTAGATGAAATGCAAGTGGAATCAAGGCAACCACACATGGAGATCATATTATTCTTTCCAAGCATAAACCTACTTCGCACAGTTATATATCAGATCTAACATACTAATGCATCATTAGAGTAACAGAAATAAAGAACACAACATCAATCACTCACAATACAAGATATACATGGTTCACCCTCTCTCTAGGGCTACGTCCACAGAACTGTGCTTTATAATTTATTAAGTGAAAGCTTACAGTTCTATTTGTGCTCTTAAATTGTAGATCTTTTCTCCTTCTCTCTTCTCTCTATCTCCCTTCCCTGCGCACCCAACTGTAGGGTTGATGTTCTCACCCAAATGAAGATCTTATAATACTGAATTCTCTCACAACACAATACTTCTCTCTCTACATTAACAAAAACCAATTCAGAGATAACTCATCCCAGGTCCTCTTGACCCCTATTTATACATTAAAATAACTCACCGACAGTATTAGGCCTAAACCTAGGTGTCAAAACCCTAGGTCACCTTAACCCACGTTTTCAGGGCTTCGCCAGCCTGTCTTTCCTTCCTTCCTGCAAGTTTCTCCAAAGCATATACCAGTGGATTTTTCCGCTTACTGAGTTCTCCATGATCCACCTTCCTTGTTGATCTGTCTTCCTCGATCTCCTCATCCAATGGATTTCTTTCTTAGACTTCGCTCCATCTTTTTTGCTTCTTTAACCACTTTGACATGATCTTAGTCAACCTTCCTTCCGTGCAATTCATGTTTCACCTTTTCTTTCGTAATATTCGCTTTCTTCCATAACCAAGGTCCAACAACAACCAGTTGGTCAGATCCCCCTGAAGAGGTAATCCTCCTTAAAGGTTTTGTGTTGCCCGACCCTTATCTGACCCAGGGTACCTGTAGAATAACCCCTGCAAGTAACCTATGTGGCACCTAAGTCGAGAAACTAAGCAACCAATGTATAACCGATGCACAGGTGAGTAGTCGTAATTTAGGTCCATCGTATGGGTAGGGTAGAAAATCCCAAAACCTTGAAAGTACCGCCTCTCATGGAGGTAAGGGCACTAGCAAGATCCCCAGATATGAATAGATCCCCAGAAATATCTATGACGCTAAGAAGGTATCGGGGGGATATCCCTTCAACCAACCTCATGTGACCTCATGATTAACTCTAGTGTAAGAAGAGCCTCCTGATATTACCAATTATACAATGGATTTATCCACTCCCTTTGTGAGACACATATGTTGATTTAATTTCCTTGGAGAAGTTTACTCACAAAATCCTATTCCAAGGCACTAAATCCTAAGCTAGTTTGTGCACCCTAGAAAATAAAATCGTGACTAACAAATTTTAATTTATAGCGTTAATTTTGATGGTTGTGCTTACTCAAAAAGGTATGGTAGTGAAACTCATGATGTTATGACTCGGCAAGTAAAGTAAATATTAATACAATGCAAAGTCCTAACTTCAATTTTCAATGAATGATATGCTTGTGAAAACAATGTAATTTTCAATTTCAACTCTACAATTCTGAAGTAAAAATGAAATATTTATTTACATGCACTAAGCTAATGACAAAGACTCAAAATATCAAAATGGCAAGCAATGAAAAATGCCTAATATTTTTGTATTTTCAATATAAGAAAAATTAAAATGCATGGACTGAACAACAACTTGATATATAAGAACTCTACTTTGTGTAGAAAGAGACAACTCAAGTAGAATACCAAGAAACAAGACACCTAGCCCAATGTAAAAGGACAATCAAAACGAAAATATGATGAGAAAGACTCTGCCCAGAAATTCAACCAAAGGCAGGTTTTTTTTCATCCCACAAACACTTAACAGTCACTACAGAGACCCAACAAGACTCAACAATCATCAAAACCTACCCAGCAACCACCAAACCCAACAAAAAATCCAAAAAGGTTGATGTACATGATTGTTCAGGCAAACAACACGTATGTATGCAGCTTATAGAAGGACATCACGCATATATATATATGCAACTATCAAGCAAAAATCCATGTATATGTTTCAAAAACAAAACCAGGCAAGGGAGAAGGCTGAAAAACTCATACCCAAAGTGAATAGAGGCTGTCAAGTAATGATATGACAAGAAATACAATAGGAATGAAAGAAATCTAAGGATAAAAACACTCCAAACCCCAAGAAAGAAGATTCACTCCCCAGTATGGTCGCCAATTTTGTTATGAGGAAAAACTCTCTATGGCTAGGGGTAAACGACAACAGACAGAAATGATTGCAGAAATCAACTCTATTCTCAAGTATTCTATATAAAAAAATATGCTAGCAATACAAGATAAAGGGCCTACCTCATCTAGACATTCGATGAAGTCCATCGTTGAGCACTTGATTCAAAGCAATATACCTGCAACTAGTCCTGAACAACCAAGAAAAGAAAGCATATGGTGATAATATATGATGTTAGCACATTCAATAGCATAATCCATTAATAAACATGACAAATATGCCCATGGAATAATAATTCAAATATTTGCAAGATATCAATTGGACGGGAAAAGAGTATTTCTATTAATATATGATTAGCAGAAGTCAAAAATTTATACACTTCCATGTCAACACAGTTCGTAGCCAAGAAACTAATTTCATTCCAACTGGGCCTCCACCAAAGGAAATCTCATAAAAATAAACGATGAAGTTCTCATTCAATAAGGGAATATCTTGGGGGCTTAACACTGTGTTCAGAATTAAAGGACAAAGGGATGCAGACTCAATATGAAGTAAATAATTTCTCTAGACTGACTTTTGTCTCAAAGTTGAATTCTTTCTCCTCCTTTCCATAGCTCAGAATTGTTAATATTATGGTCGTTGTGGGAGGTATTTACCTCCACGTGTGAACCTGACGAGAATACAAGACTCCGGGAAGTAAGAGAAACCCTAATGAGTTGGCTAATAACCCTAGAAGCCTTGTCGGCTCAAGAAGATAATTTATATTAGGTTATTAGCCAACAAGAGAAGAAGTCGGCCAGAAATAATAATAATATACTGAACATACACTTATCTAGAAGGAGAAGTCGACCCCAACAAATATGGAAGAACCAATATAAATATAGAGCACCAGTTCTCATTTGAAAACATCTCAGAATTGCAGTTCCTAGTTTGGTGCACACTGCAATTGCAGTCATATGCGCAGGTTTGGAGGAGAGCTACTGGTGCAGCTACAACAACAACAAGTTTTCAGTATTGGTTTGAATATCTCTTGGCTAGGGTTTGGAACTATCTGATCATCTTTTGTGATGTGCTATCCTTGGGGATTGATGTGCTACTCTTTGTTTGGCTATCTAGCCTAGGGTTTGCTTCTGGAGGAATTCTCAGGTCAAGGTTAAGGTGCTCAGAGGGAGGCTTTGGCCTATGGTTGGGTGACGAAGGTATCGTCAATGGTAAAATGAGCACACCATATTCTATATTCTAACAGGTTATGGGCCCACACCCATCCAATCAGCCTAAAACGCTGGAAGGAAACATAGCCGCTAGATATTGAGCTCGTTGAGGAACTGTCGCTAGGGTTACTAGCAGGAATAGTTTCCAAAAGCACTGCATCTAGGGTTACCAACAAAAGCAGTTGTAGAAATCCTAAACCTCTTGTTGAGGCACCTTAAGTGACGAGATTGACCTAATCTCTGGATAGATCAATGCACCCTAGCCCAGTGCATCTCCCGGAACTCTCAGAAGGCCAAGACGTGAAGTTTGGATTTCTAGTCAAATCTAGGGTTTGAACAAGTCAAGAAATCCATGATGAACTCTATGAAGTCTGAGAACAAGATATATGGAGCCCCTAACTTCAGAGCATGGAAGACAAGGATTGACCTCATCCTTGCTAAGAATAAAGTGTTGGATATTGTGAAAGGAAAGATCGTGAAGCCAAAGTTTAAAGAAGGAGAAGAGAAGGAACCCCAGAATGTTGCAGCTATGGAGAAGTTCAAAGATGTTGACATCAATGCCATGAGTATCATAGTGGATTTCATAAAATACCACTTGATACCCTACATCTCCCATCTTGACTCATCGAAGAAGATGTACGATGCCCTAACAAATCTCTTCTCAGTCAGAAACATTGGACACGTTATGAGTCTGAAGAATGAGCTCCGTGACATGAAGATGAATGATGATGACAACATAACATCATACTTTGTAAGGATCTCCCAGTTAATAGATCAACTAAAAACTATTGAAGAGATCACTTCAGAAAAGGAATTGGTAAACACAGTACTCAATGGTCTCCCCAAGACATGGGATGCATTTTCTGCAAGCATGAACACAAGGAAGGAGTACCCGACATTTGAAGAACTTTGGACTTGTTGTGATCAAGAAGAATCAAGGATCAATGCAAAAGAGAAAATCCAAAAGAAGTACGATGATCAAGCCTTCACAAAAAGATTCAAGAACTTCGGGAACAAAAGGAAGTTCGGTTCAAGGAGGAAGCCAAATCAAGAGAAAGACATTTCAGAAGTACAATGCTTCAACTGTCAAAAGTACGGTCACTACAGGAACCAGTTTCCAGAGCTAAAGAAAAGGAAAGGGAAACATGAAGCATCAGTTGCTGAAGAAAATGAACCTACAAAGAAGACTAAGCAAGATGGAAGAGACTTCTTCTACTAAAAGGTAACAACATTCTTCTTATTTCTTGTACATATCTTTCTTGCATCATCTTTGTACTTATCTTGTATATCTATCTCTTGGAAAATAATGTGTTCCAAGAAGAACTATACCTATGGAAGAACAACAAGATAAGAATGAATATCATTAGATAACACACATGAAGGGATGAAATACAAATCATGTGGAAGCTACTACAAGATAAGACGAATCAATCGTGAAGAGACTTAGAAGTTAGACATCAAGAGGAATTGGAGAAAGACTTATGACGACAACTAAGACAGAAGCGTGGACTCTGTTAGACAAAGAAAGCCAATTATATATTGCATAAGACAATAAGGATGAATATGGAAGTATGGACTCTATCAGACAGAGGGAGCCGATTATATGCACTCTTACATGAAGCAAGGACTAGGAGGGAGATAATCCTATGATCCATTGAAGATGATAAAATATATATCCATGGTAGCAGCCATGAAAAGACAATACGTGTTCAGCTCAACTGCAGAAGAAGACCTCTTCGAAGAAAATCCTTAAAGTATTCCCGGTTGTCCATCCAGATTTGTGATCCTATGATGAAAGGAAGAAGTGGAATCTCTAGAAGCATGGAATCTATAAGAAACTCCATGAATCCAAGAGATAATGAAGAAGAACATGAAGATTCCAAGAAAGAAAAAGAAACCAGAACAACCAGTCATTGTATCAAAGAATCACAAGATTACGAGCCTGATATGAACTCACTAAAAGCAATCAAGTAGAAGAATTGAAAGTCATGATGAAGAATAGTGTTGGAAAACCTATGAATGAAAGCATTACAAAATCTAGAACCAGAGGTTCTCCCATATGGAGGGAGAAGACTATGATAATTACTTGTTCCAGTACACTAGACATATCACCGCATGACTCATTATATCATTTGCAACATCCATGAGTCGGAATTCTATGAATGCAAAGAATGTTCTCTAGAGAAATTGAATTAAGAACATATGAAGAGCAATCTCAAGACTTTGAGGAATATCAGAAAGAGACTCCTATATGCAGATAAGAATAATACAACTTGGTGGAGAACCTCCAGTGCACAACAGAAGCGTGGTGAAGATTTCCTATAACATCAAGATGACTACTCAGAAGATCAGATATCATGATGATAGAAGAAGTGCCACATGGATATGTTCCAGTTCTCCAACTATGATATACTCTATTATTCAGATCTACATGAAGCCTTCACAATGTTCCAGACTACAGTACAAGCATTACACTACCCATGATGAAGTCCAGAAAGAAGAAAATGATTTCTCCAATACATATCTCCACAGATGAGCAAATAAGCATACATTTTGGTAAAGCCTCTATCCAAGACAAAAGGACTTGAATACTCAAGCTATAGCTCGTGGAAATAACTCTATTAACTGGAAGGTAAGACTCTCCAAACTAGAAGAAGGTACACAAACATTTATTTTGTGATTTAAATAACTCTCCAGTTAGGAGGGAGCATTTATTTGCAATTGAAAAATAGTCCAGATTGGACAGATGCTTTCCTATTTGGAAAGTGGATTGATATTTCTGACAGATAATGACTTCCCATTGTAGTTAACATGGGAGGCAGACTGATTGTTGATGTTTCATAGACAACTACTTCCCTCTATGGGGAGTGGTCTTGGACAGTCATTCTTCTTGGCAATCACTCTGAGTAGTGGTCAAGTAGAATGGTCTGCCTCCCCGAGTAGTCATTCTTTCGAAGTTCACAGTTGTGGGCAATTTCGAAGAATGGTCTATTTTGGAGGTTGATGAAGGAAATACATTCCTCGAGGGTTACACTTTCTCTCCAGGTTAAACTTTAGTGTCAGAGGAATGGCCTAGGGTGGGGAATGGTCCATACAGTTATTCCTCGAGGGCAGACTCATTCTCTCCAGGTTACACTTTGTTTAGTGTCGAAGGAATGACCCAGGGTGGGGAATAGTCTGGGCTCAACAATCAGGGACAATCATTCCTCGAGGGAAGAATCATTCTCTCCAGGCTACACTTTGTTTCGTGTCAGAGGAATGGCCCAGGGTGAGGAATGGTCCAAACATTTCTTGAGGGCAGACTCATTCTCTCTAGGTTACACTTTGTTTAGTGTCGGAGGAATGGCCCCGGGTAAGAAATGGTCCAGGTTCAAAAATAAAAAATAATCTTTCTTCCTTGTTTGTGAAGAATAGGGCAGATAGCCCATTGTTGATGAGGATAAACATTCCTTTCAGATCTCATAAACGTGAGTGAAAGATCTGTCCAGAGGATTCATTTTATCTTTAACAATATTTTCTATGCAGGATGGCATTAGATGATTGTTATGGACAATAGAGATATACTATTGTGGTTGTTTCAGGATTAATCCGTAAGTGCGGACACAAACCGATCTCCCTAGATCCACCTGGATCTAGAACAAAACATGACAGAATATACTGCTTTCCCTAGATCTAACTATTGAATTAAATTGGAAGTGAGAATAAGAGACATACCTTGTAATCGCTTCCTTAATCTCTGTTGCTCCTGCTTCGCTCCGGTACTCTCGTGTAGTCAAGATCAAAATAGCACGAACCAACCAAAGTGAAAGAAAATAATATATTCAATATCTAATCTATACATATGATCAATGAGTTATGTAATAAAGTAAATCTAACTTTATGGGAAAGAAACATATTATTGTATCATATTAAATGTGAAAGAGAGATTACAACCATTGCCTTGATGTCGTAAGGTCCCTTCCAACTGTCCTTCATCCCCCACACACTTCTTGCTCCAAGGATTCTGAAACCATAGATCTGATAGCTACACACAATCTATCTTGACAAAGCAAATCTCAAAGCTACTCTAACCAAACTAATAATTCAAAGCCAAAGACCCCCTTCTCCATGAGAACTCCTCTCCTTTTATAAGTTGAAGAAGATAAGGTGAGGAGGTTAGGATGATCCCACTAAATCATGAAAGCGAGTAAAGATCCAAACCATTCGGATGCCACCTCACCATAGAAGCTTCTCCTTCTAGAAGATTCGAGAAAACGCTCATTTTTCCCACGTGCTGGCATTCTCGCACCCTAGCTATAGTGCAACCTGCGAACTGTTCACACCCTAGCTATAGTGCAACCTGTGAGAATTGGTCATTCTCGCACCCTGCCTATATAGCAACCTGCGAACTTCCCTTTTTATAAGGTTTTTACATAGAAAAATGCAACTTCTTTTCTCAGGAAAAGTTCTCCTCCCTTCTCTCTTCAGGAACTCAGGCCACTGACCCTTCTGAAGGTAACATATAGGTTTACATCATTAACGATCATAGGGATGATGAAAATAATGTGTAACAGTGGTGGATATGTTCCACTATTCATGAGGCATACATTCTTTCAAATCTCATAGACGTGAGTGAAATATTGGCCCAGATGATTCAGTTTTTATCATAACATTGTTTCTATGCAGGATGCTCTCAGATGTTTGTTATGAAGACTATATGACAGTAGATGAGGACTACTGTGATGGATATATATTCCACTGTTCACAACCTTACATTGTTGATCAAGTACTTGTGTGTTACTTGATGTGGTAGTTAACCACTAGATTGTAGTTATGTACTACTATGAATAGACACAGGTGTGTTCTATCCTTGTTCTAATTGCCTTGAAGACTATCAAGAGTTTATTGGAGACAATGATCATTCAGATGACTGATGAATAGAGATTTTCCAGATGAAAAATAGTTCAGAGCTTTTACTCCTCTTGTATCACTCTATGGTGAGAGTGATTTATCTAGCATCATATCTAATTACTCAGATGAAGTAAGGTTTCAAGAATTGATGAAGCTGATGGTGATGGTGATGCTCATGATCTAGTCATGAAATAGTCTAGATGACTATATTGATGTTGCCGAGTAAATGGTATGTTTTGTGCTCAAGTCCATTACCTGTAAATACCTCTCTAGCTAGGAGGGAGTGTTAATATTATGGTAGCTGTGGGAGGTATTTACCTCCACGTGTGAACCTGACGAGAATAGAAGACTCCGGGAAGCAAGAGAAACCCTAATGAGTTGGATAATAACCCTAAAAGCCTTGTCAGCTCAAGAAGATAATTTATATTAGGTTATTAGCCTCCAAGAGAAGAAGTCGGCCATAAATAATAATAATATATTGAGCAGACACTTATCTAGAAGGAGAAGTCGGCCCCAACAAATCTGGAAAAACCAGTATAAATACAGGGCACCAGTTCTCATTTAATAACACCTCAGAATTGCAGTTCCCAGTTTGGTGTGCACTGCAGTTGTAGTCTTATGTGTAGGTTTGGAGGAGAGTTGTTGGTGCAACTGCAGCAGAAACAAGTTTTCAGTATTGGTTTGAATATCTCTTGGCTAGGGTTTGGAACTATCTGATCAACTTTTGTGATGCGCTATCCATGGGGATTGATGCACTACTCTTTATTTGGCTATCTAGCCTAGGGTTTGCATTTGGAGGAATTCTCAGGTCAAGGTTAAGGTGCTCGAAGGGAGGCTTCAGCCTATGGTTGGGTGACGAAGGTATCATCAATGGTAAAATGAGCACACCATCTTCTATATTCTAACAAGAATTGGCCCATTTATAGCTTTCAAATGGAACTGAAGGGCCGATTTGGAACGTTTCCAGTATATGGAAGGCCAAGGATCATAGATCTCATGTCATGACATGGTAACTCGACACCATTTTTCATTTTGCGCACAAATCTCGATGTACGCGGGCTGTAGTGGTGCAGACTACGTATACACATGTTGTATAGTAGGCAAGGTGTGTACATGTGGAAAAAAAAATGTATTTTTTACCTCTGGACTTTGAAAAACGGGATTAAAATTCTGCATAGGGACATGGAACAAGGCCCTCTGTGCAAGATTGCATAGGGTGAGGAAAATCTTTCTATAAAAATCCAACAATTGATTGATAGGGGGGAAATGTAGATGTTGAAGAGGTGGCTGAGGAAAATGTAAAGCCTCAAGGACTCATAGGAGGAGTGGTCCTCAAAAGATGAGGGACTAGGTTGCATTTTTCTACTAGAATAAGGACAAATCCTTGATGGAGAGGATGAATAAGAGAGACTAGCTGAGGGTTTCAAACACTTCCAAGGAGGAGCAACGAAAGAAGAGAGACCATCTGAGAGTCTCAAGAAATCAGAGGAGAGTTCATATCAACAAGGAGTGTTGATAGAATAAGGAGTGATGATATAAGAGGAGAGGGAGGTAGCATAGAAGCCTCATGAACATGAAGATTCATGTGGGGGTACAAACCACATGAATGAAGATGATGAGAATTTGAATACTTCAACTCTCACAAAGGAGAATGAATAAGAAAACAATCAACATTGTAGTTTGATGATAGGAGGGATAAACATATCCCTTGGAATTAGATTTGCATGGGATCATGTTTGTGAGGAAATGGTGCATGAGACACCAGAAGAAGAAGAGGCGACGGGGCCAAATGATTTAAAAAATAAGAATTTATGTGTAACTACAGGTGCATAAGAAGAAGGATAGTAAACATAGACTATCAAGGAAAAGGAAGAGTAGACATTGAAATATTCTCAAGAGATGAAAGAGGATAAGTCCCATATGGTTGTGAGCTAGGAGAATTCTTGAGGAGAGTTGAAGAAAAAAATTTATGCAGAAAGAGAAGATAGAAGAGGAGAAGTATCCCATGATCATGGCCAAAATAAGAAAGAGAAAGAGGAGGAAGAAGGAGAGACATATTCCTAAAATTTGAAGGGAAGAAAAGACCATAACCATGTTTTGATGGTAGGGGAGATCAGAGTATCTCTTGGAAAGGATCCAGGAGGAAAGGCCAATGAAGATATTTCTTTTAAGGAGGTTGAGAGATAGCCCAAAAAGCCTATCATTTCATAAGGAAGGAGGAGGAGAGAAGAAGAGAATTCATAGGAAATTCTCATGGATTACGGCCATGGAGAAGAACAAAAAATAACTGTGGAATTGGAATCTACAGTAGAAGAGAAAGCAAACAACATGGATTTTGTTGATCTATGCAAGGAGCTTGAATCTTTGGAGGAGAGGATAATTAACCATAGGAGGCTCATCCAACAAGTCAAGTTGGATACTGATAAATAAGAGGAGATGCAACAACAACAGAGCAGTCTGCAGTAGAGGATCCAACCCATGGACAAGTTCGATGAGGAAATTGAAGAGATAAGGAAGTTGATGCTGAGATCGGCGAAGGAGAGGGTCAAAAACATATGGAGACTAACAAAAGAATACTTCAGTGGAACCTACACTCATAGTAGTGTAAAATATCAAGGAAAGGTTATGCAAGGAGTGCACACTAGAGTTATTCGAGAACTCTAAGAAGTCAGCGCAAGTAGTGTGCAAACACTTCAGTTGAAGTGTTTGAGAGTTCAGAAGGGATAGTGAAAGTCTATAGAGAGTAAGCGAAAGGAGTGTGTAGATGAGTCTTTAAATTACAAGACTCTGGAGAGTGAGTGCAAGGAGTGCACGAAGCCAACACTTTGTCAAAGTGTTGGTAAATCTTAGGAGGAAGAGCACAAAGTGCCAGGAGGGCATTGAAGGAACACTTTAACAGTGTCATAATCTCGAGAGGAAAAGGGTGAGTGGCAGGAGGGCATTGAAGGAACACTTTAACAGTCTTCGTAAGCTCAGGAAGGAGGCACAATATTAAAGCATAGATAAGAAGTTAGGGAAATACTTTGCAGAATGAGAGAAGGGCCAAGCCCCTTAAAGTCCAAAGAAATTCATAAGCTTAGGAAGGGTAGAAACCTAAGCGCAAGGAGTATGCAAGACAACCTATTATAAGTTCCAAGCTCAGGAGGGAGAGAACAAGGAGTGCATATATGAACCTTTAAAGAGTCCAAATCTTAGGAGCAGTTCACACAAAGTGTGTGAAAAAGATTTTTTTTTTATAATCTTGAGTGAAGAGGAGGAGGAGCACAAAGTGTGAGTAGGATATCCTTTTGAAAGGGCCAAAGATCAGGAGAGAAAACGTCATAGAATTTCCAAGGTGGGAGATTAAGGATTGGAGAAATCCTTGTTAGAAGGAATGGACAGTTGAGATCTGTTTGCATTAGGAAGAATTAATCCTAGCCGTAGATTGGGATAGTTCATTCAGGGTGTGAGTCATTGTGGAGTTATTATTACCTCGAATCCCAAGAGTCGTTGATCATTGCACACCAATCATAGTTGTCTATCTATGTAGTTCATTTCGGGTATTGAATCGTCGTTTGGTTATATGACCCCAAACTCCGAGAGTCATCGATCTGGGGAGTGCCATATCTAATCATAACCATCAGTTGGGGCATTGAGAGGAAGAGAATTTTCGTGGTTTCTCCAAAAAGGGTTTCCAAGTAAATATTGTATTCCATGTTCTACAATTAATAGTTCTCATATGTGATTGTTTTCCTATGGCTGATGAATGTTTGAAAAAGTAAAAAAAATGTTCACGATAGTAGCAGTGGGTTATGCATCAATGGTTTGTTTCCTTTAATTATGCTCTGAATTAGAGTTTGAAATAGGGTCTAATTTGTTTTCTTTGAGCTTGGACGAAAATGAATTTTTCGTGCGACATTCATTGGTTTTTTTCCAGGGGCTCTTGTGGAATTCACACCACTTTTACGGTGTCCTTCTTTGACTTCCCATCACTCTTATTCATTTGTGTCTTAGACTTTCTCTCTTGAGGTTGGAATTCCTTTCTCTATCCCTTGTTCTGTTAGTTAGGGCCACCTTTTCCATCCTTTTTTTTCATGTAGATTTGAAGACCTGAAATCTCACTTATTTCACTACTAAAATTTCTGTTCGATTTTGATAACATATCGATAAGAAGCTCCTAGTGATTATATGTCCAATAAATATAGATCTATTGGATGTACCTATGTAGTCCATTGTGGTACTTCAGAACTAAGTCTCACTTAGAGTCTTTGATACCAAAATTTGAGCGTAAGGTATGGAATATGTTAGTCTACTCTAACTCCATCTCATCTCTTCCATGATGCAGAGCCATCCATCTTGTGTATTGACCATCATAAATTCCAACATGGAAAAAATCCTCCTTGAGTGCATCCAAAAATGCCTCCTAAGCGGTTTCTCTCCCAAATTGCATAGATTCATTTTTAATGTGCCTCTTGTTATCACCATAACAACTTCCAGACAAGACCCAAGTCTCAAAAATTTAGCAAGAGCTACATCGTTGCGAAAGCGTGATAGTTTGGAGAATTGATAATTAGGAGGACCAGGGCATATTTGGCAGCGTATAGAAAAATATAGTGGAGGTGCAATAGACATAACTCGATAGAACGTTGATTGTAAAATGACCCAGATCAATGGCTGGAGGTCACATCGAGCAGTGAACTTGCACGAGACTTAATCATGTAAGGGAGGACCGAGGAAAACCATTGTGGTTTTTAAAATGGACATGTGACGCCTCCAGAGAGACATTAGGGCGAAAGGTGGTTTTCCTGAAACCACTTTCACCAAAGCCCCGATGTCACATGTTTCAATATTTCAAATCAACCACTCGTGGGGTGCGTGACAGCTGGTTGGAATCACCCCACTTCACTCGTTTGTTACTTCACAACCATATGATGTCAGGTGAACATTTCCATATAACGAACTCAAAATCTAATCATTTTAAATATATTAGCCAAGCGTCGTCAACGTACCTGTAAGTAACTCTGTCAGTGATTCATGATTGTAAATCTATAACTACCGATTCTCAAATATGAGGGTATCATCTCATCCATAAGATTGACTCTCTAACTTATGAAAGGAACATCTTGGTGTCCATGATACTGGAATACATGGACGAGGCCAATCAAACCATATCTAGTCAAACAGGTCATTCAAGTAACATGGCGGGTTTATCTACTGGTAAGATGGAAAGGAAAATTGCACGTATATTAGATACTAAATTCCATATGGAACCTGCTATAGACCCAAGATTAGAATTTAGGCTAAATCCCATCATGAAGGACCTAATCATCAATAAGCCAAATATAAAAAAGAATCAAAGCAAACTGCAGAAGATAGAAAACATGGCCGAAACGACTGAAAGCATTGGCGAGAATCAACCGGTCAGGTTGGTCATTCTGAAGAAGGAGACCGTTGAGCTAAAATAAATTCTCATGCTAGAATAAGCACATCTCAACATGTTTAGGACAGATGGCGGTCGAAGAAAGGGGCCTAGATATTATGAACCTGTTCCTAACAATCCCTTTAAAATAGGATAATGGTTATTATAAATCATTCCTCCTTGTAACTCATCTCTAATTTTAGAATTACGAGAAGTATGGATGTTTTGAATTCCATAAGAAATTCCTCTATATATATTATATCGAGGATATAGAAAAGGATGGAGAAAACAGGAGCATGCCCTCTATGCAGGAAAAACTTTTGTAAATTTTGGGGCTAGAATGAATATATAAATGCAGAGGCAGATTTTGGATTGCTTATGAAAAGATTCTAACTGACAGTGATATGAGTCTTGTTTTCCTCTCATAGTATGTATTTCTTGTAAGCATACATTTCATTTACACTTCTTTCTGTCTAAATTGGAGATTTAGAGGCCCATAATTCATTATTTGATGCTCTTGGCTTAGCAACTTAGACTTTGTTTCTTTCTTCTTAAATTATTCAGAATTCATCTCCATAATGCTGTGATGTAGTTATGTGTTTCTTTTTCCTCTGATGTCATGCAAAATTTTCAGATATAAACTCATACTTACTACCCGATTTAGCCCTTTCCTCTAAATATTTCTCAGGTTTGATGATGTATTCTATTTATTCCAGACCCCATAGCCTAAATGTCATCTTCATTTCTCCAGTTATTTTATTAAAAACCCTCAACACAAACCAAATCTAGACACCGATTTATATAGATATTCAAGTGACATGAGAGAGACCTCTCTACATTTAGTAGGTTGGTGCCTCAACTCTAAAGTTGGTTGAAACAGTTACCTCTGTCATTTGTCTATTCAGCCAGACAAAATTTACAGAGTGCTAACATTCTGGCATCATTGCCGAGGACGAAATTGAAAAATTTTCCCTGGGAAGAACGACATGGTTAAGATCTAAGGTCTAATATCAGAAGACACTTAGACACATATTGGCTGTATTCCTGCTCTGGCGACTCCACAAATCAAAAAATTAGTTTGAAGGTGATTCTACTAGTAGAAGAATCTAAAAATTTGAATTTTCATTAGCGAATCTACTCAAGCTTAAAATGTAATTCAAAGACTCCATTGGAAAATGAGATCCCTTTATAGAGGTATGAAAAGACATTATGGAAGAAAACAAGTACTTAAAATTGGATTTTTTCCAAGGAATTTTATTGTTTGTTATAAGTTGCCTCTACTTTTTCCTTGAACATGCCAAAAACATTCTTCTTTACCTGCTGCATTCTAATGATCATGAATATCTTGCAATTATATATCCTCCTCTTAAATTTGTGCATGCATATTCTCACTGTATCACTGATGTTGATAAAAAATTCCCATCTAGGCCATGTGATGACCACAACCAAGGTGATAAGTCTCATGAAACCAGGGTTGATATTTCATCTCCTGCACTTGACCCAACACCCTCCAAGATTCAACATAGATACAGACCCTTAAAGATACCCCACATCCTTCATGATTTTCCTCCAAAACACTATGAGTACCTACCTATGTTTGATGGGGCACCCGATACCATCTCAGCTGAAAAACACATCCAAGGATTTGAGCATTTTATAGATTTTCTTGAGATTGACCATGACAATGTTTGTATGAGGGCCTTCTCTCAATCCTTGAAAGGAGACACCAAAGACTGTTTTAAACGTTTGCATCTAGAAACAATTAGCTTATGGGATGAATTGAAGGATGTCTTTTTAAAGTTTTGGGGAAGGAAGAAATCTTTGGATCTACAACTTATAGAGTTCTACACCTTAAAAAAGAAAAGAAATGAAACTATTTCATATTTAGTAGGAGGTTTTCCAGTGTCTATCACAATTTGTCCAAAGGAATTCAAACCACTGAAGCTGCCTCCATGCTCCATTATGCAACTACTCTTCATCCAGACTTGTCTTTCCTCCTGATGGAAAGAAGACCTAAGTATTTACAAAAAATGTGTGATGATACTCAGGATATTCAACACAATATCCAAGCATGTAAACAGATCCAAAATGAGGAGTTAGATGCTAAAGAAAATAAAAGAGAATATGAATAGAAAATGGTTGATTGGAACCTTGAACATATACTTGACCATGTCATAGGCCCTCTTGAATTTCCCAATACCAAGGATGTTGCAAACAATTATGTCCCACTTGTTGAAAGAGAAGGTGTTAATTTAGTTTCTGATCCATTCCATGATAAGAAAGGGGATGATTATTTCATGTATTCATTTATATATAATCAAGAAGATGAGTGTACAAATCAGTTTGTCAAAGAACAGGTTGATATTCCAAGTTTTTTCTTGTTAGATGACCTTGCATATGTCAGTGATCTGCCTTTATATGACAAGTGTGAAGACGATCATGATATTGAAGACTTTTGTTTTCAACAGTGCAGTGAGGAGAAACATATTAGATCAGCTGAAGAGAATTGTCTACCCTTGTTCTTTACTACATTCAAATTGTTGAAAGATAATTCTCAGATTATTGTTGAGGCAAACGAATTTGTGTTGATGCAAAGTCACACAAAACCAATGAAGAAAATTCACAAGATATTGGAGTACTCTTCTCATACGCTTGATGACCCTATTCTTTGTTTTGAGGAAGACCTTGTAAATTCATAAATACAGTTGTTGGTCGAAGACAAAATGGAAAGTGAGCATGTCCAAAAACCCGAAGAGATAGAAAAATGTACCTATGATGATACTGGAAAAAATGAAGAAGGTTTCGAATCAGGTAACAGAACCTTGCCATTGTGTTTTCCCTCATTTGAATTATTAAAACAAAATGTTTTTAGCATTTCAAATCAGAGAACGTCCAAGCATGGCATTGAAAGTGAAGAAAGAAGTGGGCTTACAAATAAAAAATCTCTCCCCTTAGGTTATTCTTCCTTTGAAGGGTTAAGAGAAAATCATGAAATTTTAGAAAACATAGGGATTTCTTACTATATTCTCAGTAGAATTGTTTTACATGAAAGGGTTTTCATCATTGAAGAACACCAACTACACTCACATGCATTGCACGATCATTGCTTGGAAGGGTATTTCAATTCAGAATTCCAATCTGTGCTCAATCATCAGATTAAAGAAGAAGTCGATCGATAATTTTTTATCAAAGGTCTTTTCCTTTCTCCCAGAACTAATGCAGATGTTCAACAATACTAGTAGCAAGACAAGGTATTTGAAGGTTTCCTTTCTTTCCCTAAGAATGACGTACTGGTCCAATTTCTAAATAGCATAGACACAAGCGAGGATTTTCAAAATACATCCATGAGGACTCTAGACTGTGAAATAGTTCATGATGTCATATTTTCGCATTTGCAAGAATATTATGAGAAATAACTTATTTCTATTAATTCATTTGAAAATCAAAATGGCAGCCCTCAAACAAATTTCCAGAAGTTTAATGAAACCAAATCATAATTGTTTGATGAACAAAAGGATATCCTTGATGCACATAATATGGATGTCATATTTGAAGAATGTATGAATGTTTTTCTTGAGGTGCATGGATAAGTAGAGAAACCCATTGCTTCCATTTCATTTGAAAATGTTCTCAAAATAGAAGAAATAGAGAAAGAACAACAAACACTTACGAAAGAGTCTCGTATTTTTGTTTTTTCTCACCAAAAAGAAATGATTTTTCATGGTTTTCAAGATCTAGTGGCCATCCTATTACAATCATCAACAAAGGAGGATTTTATTTCATTCATAAACTCAAATTTTGTATTCAAATTTTGTGTTCAACTGCCATCCTCTACATTTGTCTGCCTTCTTAAGAAAGATGCGAGCAGAGAAAAATCAGGAAACCAATTGCTTGATTGGTTGCATTGGAACTTTAGCATCACTTGATTGAGTATTCATTTCAACATTTTAGGGTAGGTAGGAATGTACGAATAATCTTTCCAGACAATCATTTTTCAGTTTATATTTCTAGTATTGTGTACAATCGGTTTCAACAGTATATTCAGTATTCAATATCCAGTTGAGGGAGGCGTGCAGAGTTTGGACTTCAACAGACATTAGTGATATGGTAGGAGCAGGGTACACACATTTTTTTTGGGATCATTCTAATGGATTAGGCACCGGGTCTACGAACTCTTTGCTACCTCACAGGGAGGATAGCATCCCCCATTGGAGCCTATGTTTTCACCATAACAATTTTCAAACAAGACCCAAGTCTCAGAAATTTAGCTACATCGTCACGGAATCATGATAGTTTGGAGAATTGATCATTTAGAGGACCAGGGCATATCTGGCAGTGTATGGACAAATATAGCGAAGGTAGAACATACATAACTCGAAAGACAATCGATTGTAAAATGACCCAGATCAACGGCTGGAGGTCAGATCGGGCGATGAACTTGCACGAGACTTAATCATGTAAGCGAGGATCGAGGAAAACCATTGTGGTTTTTAAAATGGATGTGAGGCACCTCTAGAGAGACATCAGGGCAAAAGGTGGTTTTCCTGAAACCACTTTCTCCAAAGCCCTGATGTGACATGTTTCAATATGTGAAATCAACCACTCATGGGGCAGTGACGACTGGTCGAAATCACCTCGATTCACTCATTTGGTACTTCAAAATTGTATGATGTCAGATGAACGCCACCATATAAAAAACTTGAAAGCTAATCATTTGAAATAGATTAGTAAAGGGTGATAAACCAATGTACCTATAAGTAAATCTGTCAGTGATTCATGATTGGAAATCTATAACTACCGATTCTCAAATATGAGGGTATCATCTCATCCATAAGATTGACTCTCTAACTTATGAAAGGAACATCTTGGTGTCCATGATACTGGAATAGATGGATGAGGTCAATCAAGCCATATCCAGTCAAACAGGTCATTCAAGTAACATGGTGGGTTTATCTACTCGTAAGATGGAAAGGGAAATTGCACGTATATTAGCTAATAAATTCCATACGAAACCTGCTATAGACACAAGATTAGAATTTAGGATAAATCCCATCATGAAGGACCTGATCATCAATAGGCTAGCTATAAAAAGAAACAGAGCAAATGGCAGAAGACAAAAAACATGGCCGAAATGACTGAAAGCATTGGGGAGAATCAACTGGCCGGGTTGGTCAGTATGAATAAGGAGATCGTTGAGCTAAAATAAATTCTCAGACTAGAATAATTACATCTCAACATGTTTTGGATAGATGGTGGTCGAAGAAAGGGGCCTAGATATGATGAACATGTTCTCAACGGTCCCTTTAAAATAGGATAATGGTTATTATAAATCATTCCTCCTTGTAACTCATCTCTAATTTTAAAATTACGAGAAGTCTGAATGTTTTGAATTCCACAAGAAATTCCTCTATATATATTATCTCAAGGATATAGAAAAGGATGGAGAAAAGAGGAGCCTGCCCTCTATGCAAGAAAAACTTTTGTAAATTTTGGGGCTAGAATGAATATATAAATGCAAAGGCAGATTTTGGACTGTTTATGAAAAGATTCTAACTGACAGTGATATGAGTCTTGTTTTCCTCTCATAGTATATATTTCCTGTAAGCATACATTTCATTTACACTTCTTTCTATCTAAATTGGAGATTTAGAGGCCCAGAATTCATTATTTGATGCTCTTGGCTTAGCAACTTATACTGTGTTTCTTTCTTCTTGACTCATTCAAAATTCATCTTTGTAATACTCTGATGTAGTTATGTGTTTCTTTTTCCTTTGATGTCATGCAAAATTTTCAGATATAAAATCAAACTTACTGCTTGATTTAGCCTTTTCCTCTGAATATTTCTCAGGTTTTATGATGTATTCTATTTATTCCAGACCCCATAGCCCAAATGTCATCTTCATTTCTCCAGTTGTTTTATTAAAAACCCCCAACACAAACCAAATCTAGCCACTAATTTCTATAGATATATCAAGTGAAATGAGAGAGCCCTCTCTGAGTTGAGTAGGCTAGTGCGTCGGCTCTAAAGCTGGTTGAAACAGTTACCTCTATCATTTGTCTATTCAGCCGAACAAAATTTACAGAGTGCTAACATTCTGGCGTCGTTGTCGAGGATGAAATTGAAATTTTTTTCCTGGGAAGAACGACATGGTTAAGTTTTAAGGTCTGAGAGTAGTAGACACTTAGACACATATTAGCTGTATTCTTGCTTTGGCGACTCCACACATCAAAAAATCAGTTTGAAGGTTATTTCACTGGTAGAAGAATCCAGAAATTTGAATTTTCATTGTTGACTCCACTCTCAATGTAGAATCCATCTTCCAAAACATTATTGGCGACTCTACTCAAGATTCAAATGTAATTCAAATAATCCACATGAGATGCCTTAACAGAGGTAAAAAAATACATTATGGAAGAAAAGAAGTACTTAAAATTGGATTTTTTTCCAAGGCATTTTATTGTTTGTTATAAGTTACCTCTGCTTTTTCCTTGAACATGCCAAACAAATTCTTCTTTACCTTCTGCATTA
Organism: Picea engelmannii; assembly: GCA_009831015.1. Lineage (NCBI taxonomy): Eukaryota > Viridiplantae > Streptophyta > Pinopsida > Pinales > Pinaceae > Picea > Picea engelmannii. The sequence goes on along the minus strand of ML830335.1, from coordinate 76,970 downwards.
TAATTATGATCATGAAGATACTGCAATTATATATCCTCCTCTTAAAGTTGTGCATGCATATCCTCATTGTATCACTGATGTTGATAAAAAATTCTCATCTGGGCCATGTGATGACCACAACCAAGTTGATAAGTCTCATGAAACCAGGGTTGATATTTAATCTCCTGCACTTGATGGAACATTCTCCAAGATTCAACATAGATACATCCCTTAAAACTACCCCACATGCTTCATGATTTTCCTCCAAAACACTATGAGTACCTGCCTATGCTTGATGGGGAACCTGATACCATCTTAGCTGAAAAACACATCCAAGGGTTTGAGCATTTTATAGATTTTTTTGAGATTGACCATGAAGATATTTGTATGAGTTCCTTCTCTCAATCCTTGAAAGGAGACACCAAAGATTGGTTTAAACGTTTGCAGCCAAAGACAATTAACTCATGGGAGGAATTGAAGGATGTCTTTTCAAAGTTTTGGGGCAGGAAGAAATCTTTGGATATACAACTTATAAAGTTCTATGCCTTAAAAAAGAAGAGCAATGAAACTATTTCTATATTCAGTAGGAGTTTTTCCAGTGTCTATTACAATTTTTCCAAAGGATTTCAACCCACTGTAGCTTCTGCCATTCTCCATTATGAAACTACTCTTCATCCAAACTTGTCTTTCCTCCTGATGGAAAGAAGACCTAAGTCCTTACAACAAATGTTTGATGATGCTCAGGATATTCAGCACAACATCCAAGCATGTAAACAGATCCAAAATGAGGAGTTAGATGCTAAATAAAATAAAAGAGAATATGAATAGAAAATGGTTGATTGGAACCATGAGCATATACTTGACCATGTCATAGGCCCTCTTCAATTTCCAAATACCAAGGATGTTGCAAAAAATTATGTCCCACTTGTTGAAAGAGAAGGTGTTGATTTAGTTTCTGATCCATCCCATCATAAGCAAGGGGTTGATTATTTCATGTATTCATTTATATATAATCAAGAGGATGAGTGTACAAATCAGTTTGTCGAAGAACAGGTTGATGTTCCAAGTTTTTTCTTGTTAGATGACCTTGCATATGTTAGTGATATACCTTTATATGACAAGTGTGAAGACAATCGTGATATTGAATACTTTCTTTTTTAGCAGTACAGTGAGGAGAAAAATATTAGAGCATTTGAAGATAATTATCTACCCGTGTTCTTTACTACATTCAAATTGTTGAAAGATCATTCTCAGATTATTGTTGATGCAAACGAATTTGTGTTGATGCAAAGTCACACCAAACCAATGGAACAAATTCACAAGATATTAGAGTACTCTTCTCAGACGCTTGATGACCCTATTCTTTGTTTTGAGGAAGACCTTGTAAATTCAGAAATGCAGTCATTGGTCGAAGACAAAGCGGAAAGTGAGCATGTACAAAAACCTGAAGAGATAGAAAAATGTACCTATGATGATACTGGAAAAAATGAATAAGGTTTCGAATTAGGTAATAGAACCTTGCCATTGTTTTTTCCCTCATTCAAATTATTAAAACAAAATTTCTATAGCATTTCAAATCAGAGAACGTCCAAGCATGGAATTGAAAGTGAAGAAAGAAGTGGGCTTACAGATAAACAATCTCTCCCCTTAGGTTATTCTTCCTTTGAAGGGTTAAGAGAAAATCATGAAATTTCAGAAAATATAGGGATTTCTGACCATATTCTCAGTAGAATTGTTTTACATGAAAGGGTTTTCATCATTGAAGAACACCAACTACACTCACATGCATTGCATGATCATTACTTGGAAGGGTATTTCAATTCAAAATTCCAATCTGTGCTCAATCATCAGATTAAAGAAGAAGTCGATCAATAATTTTTTATCAAAGGTATTTCCCTTTCTCCCAGAACTAATGCAGATGTTTAACAATACTACCAGGAAGACAAGGTATTTGAAGGTTGCCTTTCTTCCCTTGAGAATGACGTACTAGTCCAATTTCTAAATAGCATAGACACAAGAAAGGATTTTGAAAATACATCCATGAGGACTCTAGACTGTGAAATAGTTCATGATGTCATATTTTCGCATTTGCAAGAATATTATGAGAAAGAACTTATTTCTATTAATTCATTTGAAAATCAAAATGGCAGCCCTCAAACAAATTTCTAGAAGTTTAATGAAACCAAATCAAAATTGTTTGATGAACAAAAGGATAGCCTTGATGCACATAATATGGATGTCATATTTGAAGAATGTATGAATGTTTTTCTTGAGGTGCATGGAGAAGTAGACAAACCCATTGCTTCCATTTAATTTGAAAATGTTCTCAAAATAGAAGAAATAGAGCAAGAACAACAAACACTTACGAAAGAGTCTTGTATTTTTATTTTGCTCACCAAGAAGAAATGATTTTTCATGGTTTTCAAGATCCAGTGGCCATCCTATTATAGTCATCAACAAAGGAAGAGTTTATTTCATTCATAAAATCATATTTTGGATTCAAATTTTGTATTCAGCTGCCATCTTCTACATTTGTCTACCTTCTTAAAAAGATGGTAGCAGAGAAAAATCAGGAAGCCAATTGCTTGATTGGTTTCATTGGCACTTTAGCATAACTTGATTAAGTATTCATTTCAACATTTTAGGGTAGGTAGGAATGTACGAATAATCTTCACAAACAAGCATTTTTCAGTTTATATTTCCAGTATTGTGTACAGTAACTTCAACAGTATATTTAGTGTTCAGTATCCAGTTGAGGGAGGCGTGCAGAGTTTGGACTTCAACAGACATTAGTGATATGGTAGGAGTAGGGTAAAAACATTTGTTTTGGGATCATTCTAATGGATCAGGCACTGGGTCTACGAGTTCTTTGCTACCTCACAGGGAGGATAACATCCCCCGTTGGAGCCTATGTTATCACCATAACAATTTTCAGACAAGACCCAAGTCTCAGAAATTTAGAAAGAGCTACATTGTCACAGAATCGTGATAGTTTGGAAAATTGATCATTTAGAGGACCAGGGCATATCTGGCAGCATATGGAAAAATATAGCGAAGGCAGAACATACATAACTCGATAGACCATCGATTGTAAAACAACCCAGATCAATAGCTGGAGGTCAGATCAGACGGTGAACTTCCACGAGACTTAATCATGTAAACGAGGACTAGGGAAAACCATTGTGGTTTTTAAAATGGATGTGCGACACCTACAGAGAGACATCAGGGCGAAAGGCGGTTTGCCTGAAAGCACTTTCTCCAAAGCCCTGATGTCACATGTTTCAATATGTCAAATCAACCACTCGTGGGGCGGGTGACGGTTGGTCGAAATCACCTCACTTCACTCATTCGGTACTTCAAAACCATATGATGTCAGATGAACACCACCATATAACTAATTCGAAAGCTAATCATTTGAAATAGATTAGCGAAGCGTGATAAACCAACGTACCTGTAAGTAACTCTGTCATTGATTCATGATTGAAAATCTATAACTACCGATTCTCAAATATGAGGGTATCATCTCATCCATAAGATTGACTCTCTAACTTATGAAAGGAACATATTGGTGTCCATGATACTGGAATAGATGGATGAGGTCAATCAAGCCATATCCAGTCAAACAAATCATTCAAGTAACATGGTGGGTTTATCTATTGGTAGGATGGAAAGGGAAATTGCACGTATATTAGCTACTAAATTCTATACGGAACCTGCTATAGACCTAGGATTAGAATTTAGGATAAATCCCATCATGAAGGACCTAATCATCAATAGCATAGCTATAAAAAAGAAATGGAGAAAACGACAGAAGACAGAAAACATGGCCGAAACGATTGAAAGCATTGGGGAGAATCAACCGATCGGATTGGTCATTCTGAAGAAGGATATCATTGAGCTAAAATAAATTCTCAAACTGGAATAATTACATGTCAGCATGTTTTGGACATATGGTGGTCGAAGAAAGGGGCCTAGATATGATGAACCTGTTCCTAACGGTCCCTTTAAAATAGGATAGCAGTTATTATAAATCATTCCTCCTTATAACTCATCTCTAATTTTAAAATTACAAGAAGTCTGAACGTTTTGAATTCCACAAGAAATTCCTCTATATATACTATCTTGAGGATATAGAAAAGGATGGAGAAAAGAGGATTCCTCCCTCTGTGAAGGAAAAACTTTTGTAAATTTTGGGGCTAGAATGAATATATAAATACAGAGGCAAATTTTGGATTGTTTATGAAAAGATTCTAACTGACAGTGATATGAGTCTTGTTTTCCTCTCATAGTATATATTTCATGTATTCATACATTTCATTTACACTTCTTTCTATCTAAATTTGAGATTTAGAGGCCCAGAATTCATTATTTGATGCTCTTGGCTTAGAAACATAGACTGTGTTTCTTTCTTATTAACTTATTCAGAATTCATCTCTGTAATGCTCTAATGTAGTTATGTG